>JZKD02S2374348.1:31231-41700 GCA_000966675.3 Picea glauca | reverse complement strand
GGAGGATCATATCAATGAAGGACAACCCCTTTTTGATATATATTATAGTGATGATGAGCAGCAAGATTATCCTACTTTTGATCACTATAGAGATACTGAAGAGCCAGTCAGCAAATAGAACCACCCCATGGTCCCTATTTATGATGAATATGAATCGGACCTGGGGGAGATCGAACCAGAGGAGCAGAATATTTCCTGTCCAGAGCCAGTGAGCGAGCAGCCACCGCCCAAGAGAAGCGAGCCTATGTCAGTTGTCCACCATCAACCTGTGCTTATCAGATATATCCAGCCACAGGTGAACAGTTGTGTAGTAGAGGAAGGTGTCTGTCGCCCATTTTATGGAATTTGCCACTCATTCTATGACCCTGTCTGCAAGTACATGGAGTGGAATTTTCCCTATGCCTTGGAGCCACCCTATTTCATCTCAACTCTAGCCTGTAAGGAGGAGTTGAAGAGTGTAACCACTCTGCTGTCACAGTTACACCATCCGCTGATAATCATCGACAGAAGGAAGGAGCTTCTATCCAGGAAGCTGCTTGAATGGCTATGGTGAAATTTTTCTTTCACCTAGCCCATGTAAAGTGTTTTATTAGCTTAGGACTATAAATAAATAAGCTCCTGTAAGCATGAACATTTAGTTTGTTTTGTTTTTATTTTTCGGCTTGTATTTTCAACAGCGGGATGTTTTGAGCCTGACTCCATAGCCCAACAACAAGGCACTGAAGCTGCAGAATGAGTTCTTAGAGCATCACAGGGATGACTCTATCCCCCATGGAGCCTAATGTTAGCGATTATTTTTGTCTTAGGCGCAAAATCACCCAGGTCTGCAGGTTGCTCAGGAAGTACCCAAGCGCAACACAGGAGATTCTCTATTTTTCCAATAGAAAGGCAAGCGAGCGGGAAAAATAGCGTTGGCAGCATCCAAGATCTATTTACAAAGAAGATCGATGGTCATTGGGTTTTCGGAGCTACCGAGTTGCCCGAGGTTTAGCGCAAGAGGGAGCACCAATAGTTCAAATCAGATTTGGGTCATCCGATCCAACTGGGACAGGTGGAAGCCTGTTGGCGTATCGGGTATCAAGAGTCAGGAAGCTCTCCGTCCATTGCACTTGAAAGTGCCGATCAGAAAAACTCCGAAGCTCCTTTTGAACTAAGCCCAGGATCTCAGCACCAGGTCATATCAAGCGAGTGGGTGAAGGGGGGACAACCCCTTTATAATAGAAAATACTATCTGGGCCGTCCATTTGAAGGACACACAACACGCATCAATGTCATGTCGGCATTCGGGAGTTCAAGCGGTAAACATTCCTCACCATTTTACATTTCGAAACCCCAAACCCCGATAGCGTCGAAACTCAGGCCCACAGTATTACTGGGTTAGTTCAGAGCCGTCAAATCAATGGGGAACACGTGGCGACCGTTAGGCCCTCCCGGCATTTCGCCCATCGTGACTTTAAAGGAGAAAAATCCTAATCCTTTCTCATCCGCGAACCCCAAAATGCCAAAATCACTCTGATAGAGAGGCCAAAGGCGCCTAATTAAGATTCAAGAGAAGGGGCGTTGTGTTCTCCAGGCACTGATTGAATGTGATCTAAATCCCGATGCCAGCTTGAGGATAAATGAAGAAGAGATAAGGTGCTTGAAGCCTTGCTTCACTCATTAATTACAGGGTATGGATGTCCCGGCTGAAGGTCCATCCGAGATGGTCCTCCGTACTGATTCTTTCCATGGAAGCCACGCTGAGTCTCCAACTCGCCAGGGAAGCCTGCACATGCCAATTCAACATTTAAGGGCTCAACTACCCCCCTGGTGAGAGCCATGAAGAATTAAGGTAGCGTATGACAGTAGAATGCAGGCTAGATTTGATTGAGGAGACGCCTCTGCTGGGTGAAATGGGGAAGAGAATATGTAGGCATTTTGGCCATTTTTTGTATCTATCGATGGTAGAGCAGAGCTCCCGATTGTAAAGTTTTAGCACATACTCTAGTTCTCTGGTTATGTAGCTGCATATGAGATTTCTTGCTTTATGACAGACAGTCTTTCTTACTTCGTCTAATTTTCGTCTCATGCTAAGAGAGTTCGTGAGCGAATGATTCGTGTGGATCATTGCAATTATGTCATGATAAAGGATTTATTTATTCATTATTGTATTCTCTGGTTTTCTGTGTTTGAGCACAAGAAGATCTTGTGTTTGGATGCCTTCTTCTACAGTCTGTTAGAAACCTGATGTTTACTATAGACCTTCGCATCTCCCTAATATAAGTCTTCCCCCTACTCACCCTTACTACACCTCACTATCTGAAGTTCATGAAAGACCTCACCTGCCCATGCATTCTTGGCTTAGTTTCAGAGTTAGAGCTACATCGTCTTGAGTTAGCCTCCTTTTGATCACCTCATTAAACAAAACATGACATTAAACTGATGGGCGTCGGGCTTTTCTCCTGCTGCAATCCAGGAGTGACTTCTGACGCCAACAATAGGGAACTAAACAAAGATACTCAAAAAGATCATTTTCCATTACCTTTCATCGATTAGGCCCTGGATACCTTGGCAGGGAAGACATTCTTCTCTTTCGTAGATGGTTTCAATGACTACAATCAGATCCAGATTACCCAAGAAGATTAGGATAAAACGACATTCACATGTCCCTGGGGTACCTTTTCCTACAAAGTATTACCCTTCAGACTTTGTAACGCTCCAACTACATTTGAAAGGGCCATTCTGAGCATATTCAGTGACCTGATTAGCGAAGGGCTTGAAGTATACATGGATGATTTCACCCTATATAGGGATGACTTCGATGAAGCCTTGAATAATGTGGAGAAGGTATTGTAACGGTGCATCGCTATCAGGTTATGTTTAAGCCACGAAAAATGTCACATGATGATGACAAAAGGTGTGTTATTAGGGAATTACATTTCTGCAGATGGAATTAGAGTAGACCCAGCAAAAATCGAGGTAATTCTTAATCTACCTACTCCACACACACAAACTGAGGTACGTAGTTTCCTTGGTGCTTTAGGATATTATCACAGATTTATGCCAAATTTTTCAAAAACCGTTGCGCCTTTACATGATTTGACAAGTAATGTAGAATTTCAATGGTCTGACAAATGCAATGTGGCTTTTGTAGGACTCAAGAAACTGATCTCAACAACGCCAATGTTGAGAGGACCTAATTGGAAAATACCATTTCAAATTTCCACCAACGCCTCAGACATTGCCATAGGCGCTGTTCTGGGACATGAAGAAGAAAAGAAACCCTACGCCATTTATTTCATTAGCAAGAATCTAACTCCAGTTGAACTTAATTATATAGTAACAGGGAAAAATTTCTTAGCTGTTATACATGCCATCAATAAATTTCGTCATTATATAACAGGCTATCCAGTTATCCTCTATACTAATCATTTTTCCATTAGATATCTAGCTAATAAACCAATTACTAATGGACGGGTCACTTGATGGTTGTTATTATTGCAGGAATTTGATATCACCATCAAAGATCGACCTGGGAGAGAAAATCTTGTTGCAGACTTCCTGTCCTGCATCCCAAAAATAGACGACTCGTTAACAATTGAGGAACAATTCCTAGATGAGCATTTGTTTGTTGTCGACACAAAACCACCTTGGTACACTTATGTAGCAAACTATCTAGCAGCGGGAAGATTACCGACACATTTATCATCAAAGGAAAGACGAATGATTTTCCAACGTAGCGCATGATTCACTTGGATCAGTGGATATCTTTTCCACACAGGAGCTGATATCCAGATCCGGCGATGCGTACGAGAGGACGAAATCTATGACATACTGAAAGCAGGACATGACGAGCCCTATGGGGGGGATTTTGTAGACTGCAGGACTGGACACAAAATCTTACAGATGGGCTATTATTGACCCTCAATATTCATATATGCTAAGAAATATGTCTAGACATGTGACAACTGTTAGCAGATGGGGAAACCAGGTCAGGCTGATGAAATGCCCTTGAAAACACAACTAGTTGTAGAACCATTTGAAAGATGGGCACTAGACTTTGTCATCCCCTTTAATCCAAAGTCAAATCAAAGGGCCTATATTCTTATTGCAATGAACTACATGACCAAATGGGTAGAGGCAGAAGCTTTACCAAATGCAACAGAGGAAGTAGTCATCAAATTCCTTTTCAAATTGTTTGTACGGTATGGACTACCCAGAGAAATAATTACTGATGGAGGGTCACAATTTACAGGCCATAGAATCATTGCCACCTTGGAAAACTATCACATTAAGCACATAGTTACTTCTCCATACCACCCATAGGAAAACGGGCAAGTAGAAAGCACCAATAAGGTCCTAGAGGAAATTTTGATGAAGACTGTTTGAAAAAACTGACGGAATTGGGCTATTGAGCTCCCAAATGACTTATGGGCTTATCATACAACCTGGCGTAACACCACTATCTACTCTCCTTACCATCTAGTCTATGGTAAAGAACCCATCTTCCTAATAGAATTTGAGATCAAGACCCTAAGAATGGCCCAAGAAATTGGACTAAATCTTACAGAAGCACATAAACGATGCCTTCAACAACTCAACGAATTGGATGAAGCACGCTCGTTTGCTATGGAGCGCACAACTGTTATCCAGCAATAGAGAGCAACCTGGCACGACAAGCATATTAAGAAAAAATAATTCAAGAAAGGCAACAGGGCGCTCCTTTATGATTCTAGATTTCAAGACTTTCCTAGGAAATTACAGACACGATGGCTAGGGCCGTATGAAATTAATGAAGTCCATGATAATGGCATGGTTACTTTGAGCACCATCGATGGGTCTGGATCACCCTTTCTAGTCAATGGACGCTGGCTGCAACTTTACCACCAGCCACCTTCAAAAGAATCTTTCTATCAATAAGTAAAGACCCTACAGTGTAGATTTTGGCTGGCTAGGAAGGTAACCTAGCCACCCCAACTCCATAAATGATGTATTATGTTTATATTGTACATACTGTATATAGTTTTCCATATGTACATAGTTTTCCAACTAAGTGGTTAATTTTTTCTTTGTTTTATAAAAAGTGATCTAGGAAACAAGAATCAGGCCAGATAACTACAATTAGCACCTTCTTCTGTTCCATACTCCCGTTTTGTTTTATCACATGGAATCTGTCTTTTACATGTTCATAACGATGTTGTTCCTTTCTTGCGCACCTGTTGTTTCCTTTTTTTTGAACGGAACAATTGTTGTTCTTTTTCACGCAACTATTTTCCTTTCTCACGCACCTGTTGTTCCTTTTTGGATGGAACAACTGTTGTTCTCTTTTCATGCAATTGTTGTTCCCTTTTCATGCAAATGCTATTCCTTTCTCGTGCGCCTGTTGTTCCTTTTTGGATGGAACAACTGCTATTCTCTTTACGTACAACTGTTGTTCATTTTTGAACGGAACAACTGTTGTTCCCTTTTTGCACACCTTCTATTCCTTTTTTTGAATGGAACAACTATTGTTCCCTTTTTGCACCTACTGTTCCTTTTTTTGAACAGAACAACTGCTATTCCTTTTCATGCGATTGTAGTTCCCTTCTTTACCATTCAAACGCTAGCCATTCCTCTGGAAGTGCGGATTTCATCAATTAATTTTCACCAGCACTGTTTCTAATCGTCATTAGAATGATCTGTCATTATTTTGTGGATGGTCCCTCACGCCTTGTCAAAAAAAAAAATCGTGGAATAATCTCTCTGAAATATTTTAAACCTTGTTCATAATCAATCACCACCATAAGTTGTTTCTTTCCCTTATATACAAATATACTTGAATGATATTCTACCTCTATATTATAAGGAGTCTTCAGCACACTTTCACTTGGCATCTTTACACTTTCTTATACCATCCCTTACTCTTAAGGAGTAGATGAGCCTCCCTTACAAAATAAAAAAATAAATAAAATTATATATATATATATAATAAAATTTTCCCATAAAGAACGAGGGGTCTCATCACGAGCCAACCTACCACGATCATAGGATACTAACCTAAGTGACATTCCCACTATGGCTACCACACCAGGGCAATGGTCTTTGACATTTTATTTTGTCAAAGGACAAGAGGTCTCATCATGAGCTGGCTTGTTCACTTAAGTTATAATCTAGTGAGTGGCATTATCATCATCTAGCTACCAAACCAGGATAATGGTATTCTTGGGAAAAGACAATTCAAATATTTATTAAGAAAAGATACAAATAAATAAAGATACACAACAACAACCTTTTTCATAAAGAACGAGGGGTCTCATCACGAGCCAACCTACCATGATCATAAGATACTAACCTAAGTGACATTCCCACTATGGCTACCACACCAGGGCAATGGTCTTTGACATTTTCTTTTGTCAAAGGACAAGAGGTCTCATCATGAGCTGGCTTGTTCACTTAAGTTATAATCTAGTGAGTGGAATTATCAGCATCTGATTACCAAACCAGGATAATGGTCTTTTTGGAAAAATATGATTCGCATGTGTATTAAGGATATAGGATCATCTAAGGGTTAAAAGGAAACCCTACCAAGGCTATGGATGCCTACCGGCAGTAGCGGCTCTGCCTATTGTATGGAAGATTGTCTCAAAATACCAAGTTTTTGCGTGTCTCTGGATCTCTTTTACTCAAATAATGAGGCTATCATATCAATTATACTCAATCACCCGGAAAAGTGACAATATTATGTTATGTGGACTATTAAAAAAATAAAATGAACGGATTTAATTTATTTTTGATTGATTTTTCCATAAATCATTTTTTTGCACATAGGAGTAATAACTTTACAAATTCCACACATCAAACGACTATCGTTTAAATGATTTTTGGTGGCATGTGTCTTTTTGAAAATTATATATGGTTATCCCCTACTGGCGGTGACAATGCAATCATTACCTCTCACCCAAAAATAACTGCACTCATTGCTTCTGCCTACACTGACAGTCGAGGATGACCTCTACATTAATGAGGGGGATGCTCAACACACTTCCTGACTAGCTATAATGATTGCAATAAATACAAAAGCCACGTCTTTATACATTCACTGTTACTAATATTTTTTATTTCTGGCATCTGCTTCTCCAAAGCTGGTCTAACCAAATTTGTAAACAGGAACGATAGTCGTTCTTTCTTTCTCACAGAAATATGGGTGGCAGAAGTGTGCGCAGAGAGATGACATTACTCCAGGTTACAGAACATGCAAGAGAAATCCTACATCGCCTAGGGTGGACTGAGTACTTCAGCTGCTTGCAAGGTTATGACACAAATGTCATGCTCGAGTTATTTCAAAACCTGCAAGGAGAAATCTCTATGGTGCAAGGCATACAAATCTCAGTTACCCCAGAAATCGTAGCAGAAATCACAGGCCTCCCTAACATAGGCATTCAATGGACAGGGAAATACACGAAGCTGAGGGAAGCCGCATAATATTTCACAGAACCTAGAGAAGAATTGGATAAAAAAGGAAAGGGATTTAATCCCAGTACCCTCAGTGAATTGTGGAAGGAATTGGTGGGGATAGTTCAGCAGTTCATCACCTGCGATGGGCGATATGATGTAATTCGACCTCGCCATCTCAAATTGTTGGCAGCCTTGAAGCAATGGTTAGTACTTAATCTACCTTTCTTCCTGCATACCATATTACATGAAGTCGCCTTAAGAACACAAAAGTCCAAGGATCATGTTACTGTCATTAGCCACCACAGATTAGTAAAACTAATAGTGGATAAAGCATTGAGTCAAACCCAGTTGACTTGGGAGAATCTGGTTGAGGCCAATAGACCTCCACAACTAGAGCAGGCAAACACCACCCAAAGGGAAATTCCACCACCTCAAACCGAAGTTGAAGCAGAACCTGCTCAAATCATTGAGGCCCAGACCTCACAGACTCAAGCATTAACAAAAATAAAGAAGAGAACAATGGTTTCTCTTAGATCCCCTCCTAGGACAAGGAAGAGAAGCAAACAAATTCGGGAAACAAATGAAGCAATTCAGGATGCAATAGAGCACCTTGAAGAACTTCATAATTTCATAGAACAACCTTTACAGGAAAATGTTCAAGAAATTGAGCAAGCAGAGAAGACAACACAAAAGGATAATCAGGGAGACACCCAACCTGCAGCAGAGCACCTGACAAGACACTTTTTGAATATCTATGAGATAGAAATAGCTCAGGTATTGGGGAATTTAGGAACCTTAACTAACAGATATGAACATAATCTGGAAAAAGAACCAGAACCAACCTCCTCTTCAAAACTAGCTAAAGACTTTCCTAACATTGAAATGTCTTTTCCAGATGACACAACACAGGAGGAATTTATTTTTGAAATAGGAGACCCTCTTGGACAACCAGAGCACTTGGAAGGAACAAAGGGACAACCATCTACTAGACGAAATGAAGAAGACCTCGAGATCCCTCATAAACAGAAATCATCCAAAAGCCAGAAACAAATTAGGAAATTAAAGAAAGAAAACAAATTGTTGAAGAAAAAGGCTAAGAGGGTTGTGGTATTAAAGAAGGTGGGAAAACGCAAGGAGATTATCAAGGAATTGAGGAAACAGTTAGAAATAGCAGACAAAATCCACAGAAGAAAGAAAAACAAAAAGGGCAGAATGCAAGGAAGAAATCATCTTCCTAAGAAAGTAGCTAGTACAACTTCTGTAGGAATACAGACAGGCCCTGGGGAACTAGTGGTAGAAGAAGCAGTAGTTCAGGATGAATATGTAATTCCTATAGAACCACAAGAGATGGTTGATGTTGGGATACATACAGACACTCCAATTTTAGAGGAAATAACTCAACTCTTTGAGCATAATGATACTATTAGGAGACTGGAGGAAGAACTATTGTAGTCTCAACAAACCCTGATTCAAAATAGATTTGAATTACTGACGATAATAGAGTAGTCCCAGAAATAGAGTACTATCATGAATAGACTGGAAGCAGAGCTTACACAGACCCAGCAAGCATGAATTCACTCAAGAGAAGAAATGAATGAATATCAAGCATCCCAATCTCAGGCACAGGGTGCCATCATTCATAAGCTAAAATAAGAATTGGGACAAGCCCAACAAGCATTGATTCAATCCAAGGAAGAGATGAGTGCTATGGAATAATACCAAGCATCTCAATCTCAAGCACAAAGTGTCATCATCGATAGACTAAAAGTAGAACTTATACAAGCACAACAAGCATTGGTCCAACACCAACATGAAATGGTAACTAGGAATGAATATCAAAGGGTTGTTAAAGAGTTGAAGGACATGACAACAACAGAGGGTGAGTCTTATGCTGCGCTTACCAGAGCCCAAGAGAAGATTAAAAAGGTGCAAACCCAATTGGAAAAAGATTTGGAGAAAATCAAACACATCTGTGATGTCTACTCTGATGCCATCAATTGCAGAGCCCCTGCCACTAATTATGTTTTATTCTTGATGGAACGGTATCTATTCTTGAGAGTGAAGGCCATCAGAGTAGGTAAACCCATTTCATTTTCCACTGTTCCAGAATTTATTTCATGTTTCAGAGATCAGGAAGAGAAGGTACAATACCTTCTATGTGAATTATATTTCCATAATATTTTTTTGGAAGAAGTTAGAGGAGACAACCCTGACCTTTTCATAGGGGACATACAGTTCTAGGCATTCATGTCCTTTAATAGGAACTAGGTCAGATGGAGTAAGGTTCACAAAATGTTCATAAACAGAGAAATTGGTTTAGATCATTGGATTAGAGGAGAGCCTCCAAAATCCTTCCCAGAAATCATGCAACACAAGACCTTCATGAAAAGGGAAGGGGTTGTGGACTCATTGGCTCCTATCCATTTACATGTCATCTGCTTAGGTATCACATATTTTGGAGAATTCAAGGAAGAAGATCTTGCTGCTTCCAAGCTAAGATGGGATGCATCCTCTGATGAGGTTAAAAGTAGAGAGCCCTTTGGATTTAGGAATTTCTTTGCAGCAACCTTCAGAGTAGAAAGATATGCTAGACTACTCCAGGAGGAAGGACCTGCTTGGATGGGATGCAGGTATAACCCCCCTCTCCTCTGGTTTCCTTCAGAAGTTTACCAGAAGGATTATCAAATTAATAAAAAGAGACAGGATGCCACTTTTGACGAAATCAAAAGAAACCATGGTTTTAGGAGATCTGGTGAACCAACTTTTCCTCTCTACAGTATAACTAGTTTACATGAAAGACTCTAGCTTGCATGAGGACATGCAAGAAGGTAAGCTGGGGGGTATGTTGGGTTACGAAAAAGGTATAAATATCTTCCTTTTTCCCACAGTTAATGATATGATTTTGATTGATTCTTTAGATAGTTAGGGATAGATAAGAAATAATATGATTAATATGTCTCTTAGGGTTGTTATTAAAGTTTTATTAAATATATTCTAAATTACGATTGGAATGGTTTGATTTTGTTGCAGAATTGGATAAATAACTGTCAAAGATA
>JZKD02S2374348.1:4562-19123 GCA_000966675.3 Picea glauca | reverse complement strand
TCTGACTCTAGTTTGCTAGTCCATAGGGTATTTTTCCCAACAACACTGTCGACCACTACATAGATGTAGTCCTTACCCTGGACCTTGGGTAGGCTTGTGATGAACTCCATCATTATACTCTCCCATTTATGCTCCGGAATGGCAAGTGGCTGAAGTATCCCTACTGGAAGTGTATGCTCTAACTTGTTATGATGGAAAGTCACACACTCACTGATGTATGTCATAAACATCCTGTTTGAGGCCCTTCCATGAGAACCTCTCTCTGATCTGCTTGTAGGTTTTGAAAAATCCCTGATGGCTTGCCAGTGGTGAATCGTGAACTGTCACGAGGATCTTCTTCTTGAGTCCTGAATTTGGCACTAAGAAGACTCTGCCCTTGTAGAATATCACATCATCAATGGCCATGTACCTGTGATCTTGAACTTGTCCATCCAAAACCTCACAAGTGAACTTGTTCTTGGAATATTCCACTAACAAGTGGTATTTCCAATTTGCTGAAATGTCAATCAAAGAACATGCCGCAGGTCTCCTAGATAGCGCACCGGCCACAAATTACTTCTTCCCTTTGACATACTCTATGTCGAAGTCAAAGGCCTGCACCTTCATCACCCATTTCTATTGGCGCTCATTGAGGTCCAACTGCTCAAGGAAATACCTGTTGTGATCTATTTTGACCATGAATTTGTTGCCCACCAAATATTGTCTAAATTTGGTCAAGGCATGCATGATTGCCAACATTTTCTTGTCATAAATCGAGTATAGCCTCTTGGAATGACTGATCTTCCTTCTCTCAAACACAATGGGATGTCTTCGCTGCATCAAAAATTCCCTGATACCCTCGCCGGATGCATCACACTCTTGGGGGGTTTACGCACCTCCTAGGACACTGGATGCACCCCAAATGATTCCAACAATGGAATCTACTGCTATATGGCTCAAAACAATCATCTTGCCAAATGGGGAACTGGGTCGAAAGGCTTTCCCCAGATCTGTCCTGATGCTCCGTCTGCAACCCCAAATGTATTGTCGGATGAGTTGTGCCCTAAATGGATAGATGAGGAAATATGCAAGATTCCACTGTCAGAAACTAACGATAGATGGCTCAATAGAAGCACCTTGACTGGATCTCAACTGGGTCGGGAGGAAACTACAATCTAAACTCGGTCCTCATACAACTCCAAAAACCCTCAAACTGACTTGCACCCTCACTGGCTGAGCTGCGCACTCTGCAATGGATGCTCTTGAAAAGTATGGTGAAATACCTGGATGGTATCTCCGATGGGCTAGGGTGTGTCTCTCAAAAACCGAAACCGATCAATGGTGGTGGTTTCCTCTAGAAATCCACAAAACAGTAAGGTCGACTCTCTTCCTCCTCTGGGAACTCTCAACATCAAATCATAACAATGCATAATGAGGAATTAGGTCAAATTCCTCCCTTTATACCATTCCCAACCTAATTCACCATTGACCTCACTTAAGCTGGGCACTTTTCCTCCTAAGGTGAATAATTAATTAATTAAGTCCCCCTTTATCACCTTTTCATTCTAATTCTTCATTGACTTAGGCTTAAGTGACTTTTCCTAAGTATTTTGGCTTAATTCATCATTTAGCCATCAATTCACCCTTATTTCTCCATCTTGTTCCCTGTTTGTGCCTGACTATAGTCTACGGGAACACATAGACTACCAAGTCACTCCTTGATGACCTACTCTAGGGAATGGGACATCACATATAACACTTAAAAAAATTAAATTAGGGTTTTATCAATTTGATTCAGGTTAATGGTATGCCAAAATACCCTATATGTCTTGACATTTATGGCTGGAAATGAAATTTTGCAGCAAATAAACCGTAAAATTAACCCTAAAATCATAAAATTCAGTAGTAATGATTGACTATTTTTGGAGAAAAAGATTACAACCTATTATTTTGGGCATATGGGGTCAAATAGTGATTATTCTTGGGAGAAAGTGTGGATTATTTTAGGGTGAGGTTGTCTACTACTAACCCTAGACAATCCTAAAAAAATTCGGGATGAATCAAGGGAAGGTTTCTCCACTAGATACCTTTCAGGAATTTTGACAAGAAGGGCTTGTTCAAGAATGATTCAAGAGGATGAAGAACCAACACTAGAGAAACAACATCCATCTGTAAATGCATTCATAAACATAATTGTAAGATGAAAAGAGAACAACTACTCAAAACATATTTCATTCATCAAAACCCTAATTTCCATGTCATCCAAGTAGTAGTAGAAAATCCACAAGCATAGCTCCCAAAAAGTTGTCCTAGTTAACCATCCGTAGCATTCTTCATGAGAGTGAACAAGTAGAAGTAGAGAAGTAGTGATAAATCTCCACAAGTAGCAATGATTTACAAAATGAGAAATGATTCTCTATTTAGATGAGATATCTAGCACAAAAAGTGAAAATTTGTCATGAAAAGGTGCAACATTTCATTTCAAGAGGTTCTTCATCATCGAAAGGGTGTGACGCTTCATCAAAAGGTGCAATATCCTCATCAAGAAGCCCTGAAATGTCACATCAAGGTGCCCCATGCCTCCAAAGGGTGTGATGCCTCATTAAAAGGAGCCATACCATAATCAAGAGGCCCCAAAACATCACATCTAAATGCCCCACCATGCAAGTGAACCATCCCATCATGAAAGGGTGCCATCATCAATGGAAGGGTGTCACATCATCTCTCCAAGTGGTGCGTCCTCAAGAAAAGGTCTAACATCCTCTAGAGAAGGTGGACCGTCCCATAAAATCATCACCAATATGCATGCAACATCCCATCACCAAGGCGATCCAGATCATACCCCATTTGTGCTAGTGTGCATTGTGAATGGAGCCATGTGACAAAAGTTCCAACGTCCTCCTAGTAGTGGTGGGAACGACCTCCATAAAAGTGGGGTAGTATCCCCTCGACATCTTCCAAAGGATCCAAGTGTCAACCAAGCATGTGGCTATGTGCAACCATCATCCGAGGAGGGGTTGATGTGGTCCAAATACAACATGAAGATCAAAGGAAAGGTACACAATACAAACATAACATATAAAGTGAGTCATGTTAATGCAAAAGCCATTAGATAGATCTCACAAAATATCCTCTTCAAACTTCACACTAGCTTACAAAGTTATACAATTACTCAAGTCTAGGTATGGGAGGATCATTATTACCCCTTATTAGGTGTGCTAGTACCCAAACCAAGAAGTATGCCCCAAGGAACCCATCAGGGAGTATGTGCAACAGTAGTGGCATGGTTTGGGATTTACTTCATGGGGTGGATGCCATTCTCATGCATAATAGTCATCCTCATGAACACCTTTGTAGAGGGAGTGCTTAGGAAAATGAGGTACCCTTTCTTGGGCATTGTGTCTTTCCAAACCACTGTTTGCCTTTTTCTTTATTGGTTTACCTTTTCTGGATTTTAACATTTGATTTACCAAGTCCTTTCATAAGATATGCATTCATTGCATAGGTCTTGGATGATGGCCTCTTGGGTGATAGCCTCATGCTTCTTTCTTTCTTGGTTTTTAATGCACTTTTTTTTTCTTGTTTGTTTCTTTGCCCCACATTTTGAATTAGGGATTTTTCTCTTTCTATATCATTTTTTATAAAACTGCATCAACCATGGGATTTCAGGCCCCTTCTTCTCATTGGATTATGAAGCACATACATTTTTGGGATACATGTAACAACAATTCCAAAGAAAAGGACAATGGATAGGTCATGCATGGAATATGTTATTCATGGTAAAGGATATGGACATGTTATGCCCATGAAGGCACCCCATTAGTACAACTTTTCCCATGAGTGACAAAAGACTAGAAGATGATGATGACCAACAAGGTGAGATAACAAAAAAAGTATAAATTCAAAGCATCATGATTCATTATCCAATTCAACACATGATCCTTGTTATCTCTCAGATTCCCCTGAGAGGAAAAGTCCAACGTCTCCAAGGGGAAAATCTAAGGACAAGGACAAGCAGGCTACCCGTTGTCACCTCAACAACCCTACCTCTGTACTTCTAGGTTGGGATCATTAACCTAAGGAGGGGATCCCATATGGTCACGCTAAGTCATATTGTTACGAGTAAGAAAGGGTGAAGACAAGGACCAACGTTGACTTAGTCTTAACTTCTCTAAAGGTTTGATTCACTGAAAGAAGTGAAGACAATACCAGATGACGTTCGTTCACAGTCTATCATTCACAACAACCCAAAGTGCCAAACAATGAAATGTCTCTTATGCTGAGAATGCAGGTTTTCAGAGATAGTCATAATGCTAGTGGAACTTTTGGATTAAAACTGTGTGCAATTTTGAAACGTTCAACATTTTGAATGGACACTCCACCCATCATCAGGGACATGAAAAAATGATAAGTTTTAAAATAGTGTGAAGTTATTTAAATATAGTATAACGGAGATAGTCGTTATCTAGTTGTAATTAGCCATTGGAATTAAGAGAAGTAGTAATGGTAAAATCTTGGAAGAAAGATAAGCACACATCCTTATATCCTTTGAATTTACCTTTCCTCATTACACCCTTTTCTTCTATCATTAACCCTCTTTAATCCGTTACTCTATCTTTCATGACTTAATTATTACTCTCCCTTAATTAAAATTTTTACTCTATTATATTTACTCTATCCTAATACGACCCCACCTTAATTATTATTACTTGTGAATTTTTAATTTAACCCTCTCCCCCATTTTCCACAAATCTTTACCTCCATTTTATTATTAGCTCTCCTTAATTACTTCATTATTACTCTCCCTTAATATTCCCTCCCTTCCTCTTTCACTGACCTAACTCTATTTCGCATTAATCTCTATCTCTTTCTCTTAACACATTATTAATCATCCTCATTCTTATTTTTATGGATTTCCGAACTTTTCCCACCCTTTTCCAACCTTTCCCTAGTTTTTTACCCGATTATTTTAATATTATTGAATATTCTCTTTAATTTATTAATTTATCATTATATCAATTGAAGTTTGTATTATTATATCAATTGAATTCTTTCATATTTATTCTTCTTTTAATTATTCTTTACTTCCTACCACCTATTACCTTACTAATTTATTTAATGCCAATCAATCTATTTAACAGTAACTCCGCTCAGTCTATATTTATATAGTCTCTAATTTTAATTGTTCTTATCTTTCTTCCAAGATTTTACCGTTAGTACTTCTCTTAATGGCAATGGCTAATTCCAACAGGATAACGACTATCTGTCATAAAAAGCTAACTGCAGTGATATTCATCAGCCTTATGGCTGTAACAAACTTGTTATTACAGCAAGATATTTAACCACTAAGACTTGCTCAAAACTTGCCAAAATATGCATTGTACTTAGTAGATTATGCGGGCAGATTTTAGGCAATTTTCAACAGTTAAATTAGGAGTTATTGAAGAGTTTGGTTAGGGTTTTTTGCAACCCTAATGGCTGTAGGTTAAATTTGCAACAACAACAAGAAATACATGGAGAAATGAAACGCCCTAGTGGCTCAAGCAAACAATTATAGCATAGATTTGATTCCACTAGGAACCACTTCAATCACGAAATTTCATGTTTCCCAAAGAAACAATTTTATATCTCAAATGCAACAAGTGATGACTAGTTCCTTTAATAATTTGGTTGATGGAGTCAAGAAAAGAAAGATCTAGAGGTACTACCTCCTTGGGGGTGTAAATTCTCTTACTCCCCAAGGCAAGTATCTCTAGCTAAGGTTTAGACTAAGAGGGTGTATGCACTTATACTTCTCTTAGTAAACCCTTATTAAATCAACAATACTTAAGCATAAAATGATGGAAGCTAAAGTGGGGGTGTATGCCCTTATACTTCCCACCTGTCTCTAGCAAAATAACCTTGACTTGAATAACAAATGATAGCACAAAGTAGAAGCCTTACCAAATCAAGGAAAATTTCTAAGACAAACCACCACAATAGCAAAAGAAGTGCCTTCCAAGGCTAGCACATCACTTCCACCAACCAATAACCAAGAAAGTAGCCAGACACAAGAGCACAAGAGAGAAAATAGCCAAAGATAGTGAAAATGTCAGTCCAAGGCCTCTCCAAATGGGAGATATATGATTCAAAATGAGATCTTATGATCTCTATTTATACAAAATGTTACTAACATAGTTTGTCCACATAATTTTAGAGTAAACCACAAGATTATGGGTCAACAACCCTAATCTTCCCCCTTTACACAAACAATATTAAACAATTCACTTAAAATTTGCTTTTACACAAAAAAACCCTAACTTAAGGTGATGCCATCCCATTTGGGGACATTTTGATGCTAGGAGCAAGTCATTGGTGTTGGAGAAGTGTAGTTAGGCTTCCCAAAGCCACATGTCAATCATATAGCTCATTTCTTCATGCTCAAAGACTCATTCTCCTCAAAACATTGTTGTGTCAATGAATAATAACTTCACCACCAAACCCTATCCCTCCTAAATGATGTCATGCCTCCAAAGGTGACGTTTTGCCTCTTTTAGGAAAAAAGTTTTGCATGTGAGGGCTAGGTCATGTTTTCTATAATGTATTCTAGGCCTTCAAAGGTATGCCTCTCTCATCTGGAATGTGAGCCCTTAGCATCCAACTTGTGGGCTTCAATCCCCATGGAAGCCCAAGCTAGGCTTGTTCTTCGAAAATTGTCCACCAACTAGGTCCTGCAAAGGAAAATAATCACGCCATCCAAGGATTTCAGGTCAAAATATTATGATGAGTAAATCAAATCAATAAATGAGCCACCTAAGCATGTGCATCAAAGATTACCATGTTAAACAAGTAAGTGCTCAAAGACATTATGTGACTTGCCAAGCTTGGATATGGGAGGGTTGATAAGGCGTCCTATTGGGTGTATATTTCCTAGGTCAAGGTGTGTTTCCCAAGTGCTCCCTCTCTAAGCCATGAAAGTGGATTACGTGGTCAAGGATCAAGACTCATTGGGCATGGGGTTCATGACATACAAGGGGTTTTAGTGTCTCATTCATGGGTGCCTTTGTAGATGGTGTGTGGCATGTTTGTTTGCAATGCATTTTTTCCAAGCCCATTATCTTTCCATTCTTTGTTTCTTTCATGATTTAAAGGACGATTTGAAGGCCACTACCCTAGTGTGGTTTCTAGGTAATGATAGTGTCACTCACAAATACCTTGCAAAAATGGGAAGATTGGCTCATTATGAGACCCCCTTTCTCTCTATTGATTATCGCAGCTACGTGAGACATTCTCCAGGACACAAACTTGAGAGAGAGCCCCTAAAAGGGGTGTGTGGTTCCTATCTGAGACAAAGATGGAATGTAGAGATGGCCTCCTCCTTACAGAGAGTTGAGAATATCTCTAGATGATTCTCCTATGTAACACAGTGAAAAAGGAGATATGCAGAGTTGAATGTGCCTGTGGCTGAGCACAAGGTGAACGTGTGAAATCCCAAAGTGTTGGGTGCATCGTCATGAGACATAAATGAAGATGATGTATTAGCCTCCTTTGAGCAGAGAGTTGATGAGAAACTCCAGATGACTGTCATGTGTAATGCAGTGAGAAAGAAGATCTGTTGAGTCAATGTGCCTGTGGACGAGCACAGGTGAACATGATCCTAGTGGCTGAGCACTAGTGAAGAAGTGGTTCTTTTGTGTAATGCAATGAGCCAGAGATACAAACATCCCTATGGATGTGCCCCTAGTGGATGAGCACTAGTGGGTGTATAAGATCCCTTTCTATATTGTTCAAGTGTTAGACATGCCTGTAACCCTAATTGTAATGTAAAAGGTACAGGTTGGTGCCACCTTAATGTAATTGATAATTAATGTAAATGATAATTAATTTGGTTAATATTAATTATATTATGAGATAGAGAGGTCGGCCCTTTTGTGCCAATAGACACTTATGTTGACAGGTCAAGTCTAATACAAGTAAAGGTAAATTCCCCATCGAGGAATCATATCTTTTATGTGACTTTGGAAATTACATCAAGTACATCTACTTGGTAAAAGTGCGCACCTCTCTTGGGCACTAGTTTTCTAGGGTTTGTGAGAACCCTTTTGTGTGCTAGGTTTTCTTGGTGGTGAAGGTATTTCTCTTGAAGACTATAACAAAAGATTGGTTGGGTTTTCTTCCCTTGTTAAAAAGGGTTTCCCAGGATACTTCTTTTATACTTGTGCATGGTGTTTGTTCTTGTGATCTTGGTTGCTACAACATAATTGGTTATGGTTTAAGTAAAATGATAAAATGGAATGAATTTCATGCTTTAGCCTATCTTATTGAAAAATCAACATGGTATCAGAGCATAGGTCTTAAATAACCCCATTGCACAAGCAATCTACAACCATCTTCTCTCTCCTGCAAAATCGTACGACCCTCCTAGGGTTTATGGAAATTCCGTACGACCTACCTTTCTAGAGTTTTTAGTGCTTGGCACTTGGATTTTGGGGCTAAAAATACCATAGGAGTGTACGACCTCCTTCATCACACCTCCAACAAGCTTCATATTGAAATTTCGATCATTTTGAAATTTTGGCCTTAGGGTTTCTAGGGTTTCGCTATTTTCTACAGAAATTTCGGTATTAGGGTTTCTGCAACTCATTGAAGGAGCTCACCAGTTCATTGGTGTTCTCCTATATTTCAAAGGATTATTGTTGGTAGTTATAAGTCCAACAAAACCTAAAAATTTCCAACCTAGCCTAGCCATTAGGTTTTCTAGCCTACTTGACAAAGGGTTGTGAAGAATCTGAAATTCTGATGAACAAAACTATGATGGAAGATAAGCTTGATGGATCAAGCAACTTCAAGTTCCTGGAAGGAAAGACTTCAAAGGAATACTTATTGTGGGTGATACAAAAAGGTGTCACTGTGACTACCTCCTTCATGAAGATGTCAGAGGACAAAGATCAACCATGTGCCATTGAAGAAATCATATCAACACCCTGAGGTATGCACTTGTATATATATTATTTGTATCATTGTAATGAGGGTAATTGCAGGACAAAACAACCTTTTGTTGAAGTCTTGGATCCAGAGGGATCTCATCGCATTCAAAGGAAAAACACACTGGAAGTGAAGACTCCAGGTTTGATTGTTGTAATTGTCATTCCTGTAACCTATATTTCTAAAGTTTACTACATTACAAGTAGGTGTTGTAGCTGTGACAACAATCCTTAAATTGTTTTGATTCTAGAGATGTACTCCTTATTCTCCTTTAGGAGATATTCTTGTTTTGGTTCCTCTTGTTTTCTTGTTCCAGACAAGTTAAGAACAAATGAAGATGCTTATCTTTCAGAGAGAGTCACTTGACTCATAGGGAGTCAAAACTATTTGAGAAAGAGGAAGACTAGAACCGTCATTGAGACAACCAATGCAATAATGCATGATTAGAATATTTCTAAGATTCCACGGGCAGAAGCATGCATGACACAGTATACGTTCAGAACAAGATTCTTCACTAGACTTTGAAAAACATAACTCCCAAACAAACCTTCATTGGAGTGAAGCCTGAGATTGAACACTTCAGGATATTTGGGTGCCCAGTGTGTTTTCATGTACCCAAAGAGAAGAAGTCTAATCTAGACCCTTCAGGGAGAAAGGATACATTTATGGGATAAACAATGAAACTTTGAAGACATTCGAGATCTACATCCCTGGTCAGAGAAATATTGAGATAAGAAGAGATGTTATCCTTGAAGAAGAGATAGTCTTTCAAAAGATCCAAAGAATATCATATGGAGATTGATAGTGAGACAATACCTTCTCCCCCATCAACATTTCAGAGGGAGACAAACATTATTCTAGTTGATCCAGTTGCTCCAGTTGATATGTTCAAAGATATTGCAGTACGACATAAAAGGCCTACCTAGGCTCACTCTGCAGGAGGCAGTGGAACATGCAAGCCCCTCAAGGCACATCTCAAGAAAGAAAAAGAGATTTTCAAGCTACCATTCAATCATGAGCCACTTCATTGATATTGAGCTTCCTTGTCTTGGAGAAGCAACAAGAGAACATGAATGGCAAGATGCCATAACAAAATAATACCAGTATATCTTAAAAGAATGTTGTTCAATATATTGTTCAGAGACCAGAAGGGAATTTTGTCGTAACTTCCAAGTATATCTATAAGATCAAACATGCAGCTGATGGAAGTGTTGGGAAATAAAAAGCAATATCTATAGCCAAAGGATTCTCACAAATAGAGGGAGTTGTCTATGATGAGAAACTTGATCCAGTAAGCCTGATACACTTACATCCATACTACTATCCATGAGTTGGAAACTATATCAGATAGATGTATTCTTGTTGAGTTTGGGTTTCAACAAGAGTATTGTTGATCCAAACCTATATTATTACAGTGTTGGTGACGAGATCTTGATTTTGATGATTTATTCAAAAATCCTTGTTGTTGGATATAAGTAAGCTTTGAATTCTGATTTTGAGATGAAGGATATGAGTATGATGTATTAATTCTTGGGACAAGAAGTATGACAAAGGATCGATGAGATTTTCCTGAGTTCAGGAAAATATACAATGAGAATATTAAAGATGTTTAGTATGACAGAATGAAAATCCACGGTAATGGATTTGAAGAAAATGAATAATGATGATTCAGACAATATTGATCCACAACTGATTGGATCACTGATGTATCTGGTTAACACCATACTTGATTCATACTATGCAAGGAATGTACTTAGTCATTCCACAAGTCAGTCAAGACAAACTCATTGGACAATGATGAAACATGTATTGAGATATCTATGAGGCACAGTTAGATATGGCATGTGATATGTCTCAAGTGTAGACTTGAGTTTGCAAGGATATGGAGAATGGACAGAAAGTATAGTGGACTAGAAGAGCGCATTCGGTTGTTATTTTACCGTGAAGTTTTCCATGGTTTCCTAGTGCAGTAAGAAATAAAGCCCTGTGCCCTTGAGTACCATAGAAGCAGAGTATGTAGCATCGAGTGTGCAAGGCAATATGACTTCACAAGCTTCTGACAGATTTACTTGATCATGATATGGATCCTATGATGATAACCAGAGCTATGTGTAAAGCTATTTGAGAACCCATTGTTTCATGATAAAGATCGAAACATGTTGAGATAAAATATCATTATATCAGAGACATGATGCAGAGGAAAATAGTACACTTGCAATACCTTCCTACACATAAGAAGATTGCAGACATATTCACCAAATTAGCTTGGTGAAGGGTACCTCCCTAGTTGAGAGGGAGTGTTGATAACGGTAGCCAAGAACCAAGTTCAAAATGCATCCGTGTGAGACTTGGCATGATGAAGAATGCCTCCATGATGAGAGGGAGTGTTGATGATTACAACTATGTGAGAAATTCTCCAGGACACAAACCTGAGAGAGAGCCCCTGAGAGGGGTGTGTGGTTCCTATCAGAGATAGAGCTAGAACGTAGAGATGGCCTCCTCCTTACAGAGAGTTGAGAAGAACTCCAGATTATTCTCCTGTGTAATGCACTGAGAAAGGTGATCTACAGAGTTGGACGTGCCTGTGGCTGAGCACAAGGTGAACGTGTGAAATCCCAAAGTGTTGGGTGCATCATGATGAGACATAAATGAAGATGATGTATTAGCCTCTTTTGAGCAGAGAGTTGATGAGAAATTCCATATGACTCTCCTGTGTAATGCAATGGGAAAGAAGATCTGTTGAGTGGATGTGCCTGTCGAGGAGCACATGTGAACGTGATCCTAGTGGTTGAGCAATAGTGAAGAAGTGGTTCTTCTGTGTAATGCAGTGAGCTAGAGATAGGGACATCCATATGGATGTGCCCCTAGTGGATGAGCATTAGTGGGTGTATAAGACCCCTTGCTATATCGTTTAAGAGTCAGACGTGCCTGTAACCCTAATTGTAATGTAAAAGGTACATGTTGGCCCCACCTTAATTTAATTGATAATTAATGTAAAAGATAATTAATCTGGTTAATATAAATTATTTTATGAGATAGAGAGGTCGACCCTATTGTGCCAATAGACACTTCTATTGACAGGTCAAGTCTAATATAAGTAAATGTAAATTCCCCATTGAGGAATCATATCTTTTGTGTGACTTTGGAAATTTCAGCAAGTACATCTACTTGGTAAAAGTGTGCACCTCTCTTGGGCGCTAGTTTTCTAGGGTTTGTGAGCACCCTTTTGTGTGCTAGGTTTTCTTAGTGATGAAGGTCTTTCTCTTGAGAAATATAGCAAAGGATTGGTTGGGTTTTCTTCCCTTGTTAAAAATGGTTTCCTAGGATACTTCTTGTGTACTTGTGCATGGTGTTTGTTCTTGTGATCTTGGTTATTGAAACATAATTGGTTATGGTTTAAGTAAAATGATAAAATGGAATGAACTTCATGTTTAAGCCTAGCTTATTGAAAAATCAACAGTCTCAGCCATGCAACTGAGAGCCATTACCCTGGCTTGGTGACGAGATCATGGTAATGTCATATCATTAGATACCCATGATCATGATAGGTCGGCTCGTGATGAGACCTCCTATCCTCCAACTAAACCCTAAGCCTTCATTCTTTTGTTCTTATGGGTCCCACTTTTCTTACAAATAAGCGTTTCATTGTTTTCTTGGGGGATCCCTAGGAGAAGCATTCAATCTTCTATTCTTGTGGGTCCCCCTTTTCGTACAGATAAGTTTTTCATTGCTTTCTTGGGGGATCCCTAGGAGAAGCATTTGGAAGGTTTATACATAGGATTTTATCTTTTAGCCAACAAAAACCCTCTAGGCCTTCAACCCCTTCTTCCCATAGAATGAGGGACAACCCCTTATTAGGTTAATACACCGTAAAATCCCAAGAGATAAGGAAATGAGGGGTTTAAGTGATGGAAAGTGGTAAGTATGGTTGAGAATGGTGCGATGGCTCTTCAAGGGAGTTGCTAGTAGAAAATTCATTCCCAAAGAAGACCACTTACTAGGGCACAATGTCAACCACCAAGGTGAAACAGGACAAAGAGCATAATGTCCAAGTATATGTCATGAAATCTAGAGCAATCTAAGATACGACATACTCAAATGCCTCAAATATTTAAATGACACTCACCATAATACCTGACTTGTACGTCATGGAGCAAGGATTAGTGCCTCTCGGAAGCTAGCTGGTGTGGTGGATGCCATATGAAAATCTTGACCTCTATGGTTGTGAGAAGGTTCTCCATCTGTGCAAATGGATATTTCTGGTCATGTAGTCTCTTGGCACTCCATATATGCAACTTGAGGGCCTCAAGACATTATCTCCTTAGTTATCCCACAAAATGGGGATAACAGTTCCCAAGAAGAGTTGCTAGAAACTTAAGGGTTTAATACTTGTTTGTGTGAGTTGTTTGTTGAATATTTTTGTAGATTGTTTCTCCAGAATTTCATTGGAGTTACTTCTAAGGGTTTTATATCATATAGAGGATAGATATGTAACAAAAATGGATGAAAGAATAAGATACAAGAGAATAAAACAATGAAATAGCCACAAACTTTAGATCTGACCTGTATTTATTATATAAGCTGACCTCCATACAATAGATATACAAATCTGGAAAATATAGAAGAAAAATAGAAGCTATGGCTAAAGATGCCTCCAAGATACAATAAAGAGAGATTTGTGAGTCCTCTTAGACCTCCAATGGTAACATGCAAGTCTGGAAAAGATCAATTTTTTCCCTTCTTAAATATGGCACCCAGATCTGGCTTAGTTGCACACCACCTGGTTGTAGAGATCCTAGGACATACAGGCTCTTTAGATCTAGCCTCCAAACCCTTGAGAATGATTGTATAACTTTAGATCTATGTATGTGGAACACATGTGATGAGATCCTTCATCCATAATGTGCCCTCCAGAAATTCACCCAGGCAAGAGAAATAATAAATATAAAGAGAAAACCCTTCAAGAGCTGATGAGAAAAGGCGCTCTGATGATGGAAAGTTCTCTTGGAATAAGTTTGTCCTCAGATCTTCCTTTCCCTTGTCATATCGAACTCATTCTTCTCCAACAATGTTCCCTATCTACAAAAAACCCCCAAACCTGCGCCCTACTTCAACAATACACTTCCGAACTTGATATGAAATTGAGTAGAATGGTGAGGGTGGGATATTTCACCACCTTGACCAATCTTGGATCAGGAATAGAGGAATATTTCACCTCCTTACTGATATATAGGGTTTGTTTACTCAAAACCCTCAAAACGTCTAAGTTGTATGTTGGGTATGTGTTATATTCTTTGCACATGTAGTAGTGTCTGAGCGCCTACGCCAGGCGCGCAGGGGGGTAAGAGGGGGGTGGAGCCCCCCGCGCGGGGGTTCGGGGGCAGCGCCCCCGAAAATTATTTTTTGGGCCGACATATTTTCGCCGGTTTAGAGCCGACATATTATCGCCGGGCCAACATATTTCCGGGACCACGTGATATTAGGTGGTTTTCGGCACATGGTTTTTGCCAATGGTTTTCTATTTCTGGTTAAGGAATTAGGGTTTTGGACTAATCCAGTTCATTGGGTTAGGGTTTTGGATGCCGCTGGCTCCTATATGTATATTGTATTGTAAACAA
>JZKD02S2374337.1:14844-30100 GCA_000966675.3 Picea glauca | reverse complement strand
TTTTAAACCATGTGAAAACCAGCCTTAAGAAGAAATTTGAAATGACAGACTTAGGTTTTTTGCACTATTTCCTTGGCCTCCAAGTTTTGCAAACCAATGAAGGAAAATTTCTTTCCTAGTCTAAGTATGCTTGTGACCTTCTTCGTCGCTTTCTCATGGATGATTGTAAACCATCCCCTTCTCCCTTCCAGTCTAGAGTCAAGCTTATCGCCACATGTACTTCTCCCAAAATTGATGCCACCCTATACCGTCAGTTAATTGGTAGCCTCTTATACTTAACTCATACACGTCCTGATATTTCCTTTGTTGTTGGTCTTGTTGACCGGTATATGCAAACACCCATGAAATCCATTGGAAAGTAGCTAAAAGGATACTTCGCTATTTTTTTGGTACAGTTCAGTTCGAGATACATTACAGTTCAGGGGGGACTCCTTTTTTGGTTGGTTTCACTGATTCAGATTGGGCTGGAGACCCCGATGATCGGAAGTCTATTGCAGGTTATTTTTTCAGCCTTGCTTCAAGACCTGTCACTTGGGCCTATAAGAAACAACAGGCTATTGCACTTTCTTTAGCAGAAGCAGAGTACCGAGCAGCGATAAATGCAAGTCAGGAAGCCTTATGGCTTCGACAGATCCTTTCAGAGTTTGGATTTCAACAGCAGCATCCGACCAGTCTTTGGTGCGACAATCAGAGTGTCATCAAGCTCACCAAAGACCCAGTTCAACATCAACGCAACAAGCACGTCAATCTACACATGCACTTCATCAGAAATATCAAATGATCAAGTTATTAAAGTTCTCTTTTTCCCTACAGAAGATCAAGTTGCAGACATTTTCACAAAGTCTCTTACAGAAGCGAAGTTTTCCAAACTTCGATCTATGTTAGGAGTTCAGGAAGTTTTCATTAAGGGGGGATAGGCTCTAATGCCTCCTTCCTTCTCCTATTGTGTCACTATTTTAAATAATTCAATCCTATCCCAAGTTGTTCTTAAGGGGAGATGTTAGGATATTTAGACACTTAGGAGCTAGTTAAGATCTACTTGGTCTAATGTATCGTTAGGTAAAAATTTGTTTCTTTAGTATGCATTAGTATGCATTTGTAGTTAGGAAATACGATGGTCACGATATGTTCTCGACATAGAGTGATCTGGTGGTTCATATTCTCCTCGATCTTAACGGCCATTGTTATGTGGCTTAACACCCGATTGGTCCATGATCTCTATTTAAAGAGCATGGAGGTTCATTTGTCGATGATCAATTGTGAGAAACTCTCTTGTAAAATCTCTTTGTAATATTTTTCTTTTGTATCAATAAACTTCTTCAAGTGGTCGCGTTGGCTGGGGCCATGGATGTTTCCCCGTAGGGGTTTTACCACGTGAAAACATCGGTGTGTTGATCTTTGATCTAGTTATGTGAGTGGTTATTGAAGGTGTTCATCCTCTGTTGGAATACATGTGTTTTCGACCAACTTATACATGAGAGGAGATGTCTCATTTAATTATCATATCCTACAATCACTCAACAATCTCTCCAATAATCTATCCACAAATCTCTCAAGCATATTTCTATAACTCAAATTAAACCTTTGAGATACAACAACTAACAATAATTAATATAGAACAAATGATTGATTATTCCAATAATGATGGTGTTATTGTAGTTAGGAGTACCAATGATTTGAGTATGGTTATAAGCTCGAGTGCGTAAATATGTATGAAAATGAACCATTGCATTCAAATGAATACAATGATACATTTTAGTGTTGAATTTTTCCATGTTTAAGGTATGCAAATGCAACTTTTTGTTTTTAAAATAAAATTTCAATTAATCATCAAAAAATCAAATATTTTTTATAACAATATTGATTTTTATATTTTAATTAATGTGGCCCCCAAGGTGTAGGGAAGTCAGTGATGGAGTTTGTTGTTAAGTCACTTCTTTATGTGAAGTCGTCGGTTTGAAACCTTGACTTACCTTGTGTACCGTGTATGGGGCATCGTAAGCACACCTGGAGGTTATAGTGGTAGGAGTCAGATAACATGACCATGTATCACGCAAGTATATGCCAGACTAGTTGTTGATTCTGCCAATCAAATATGTGTGTGTGTGTGTGTGTTTTGATATAATCATTGCTTAATATATTATATAATTTAAAAATATACTAGTTGATTACACATTTGTTCGTTGTAATAATGTAAATCATCCATATATTTAGTAGACAACATAACATTCTACAACACTGTAAACTTAAATAGAATAAGAAACCCATTTCATTATATAGGAATAAGGGATGCTTCATCATACAAAATGGGACAACATAAAGATCCAAGATTATCAAATTTTCAATAAGTAATTGTTACAATTATTGGTACTCTAGTGTCAAACTAAATTGGGACAATCTGTCCACATTAAAAAAAAAAGGTTTGATTTTCACGAACAAACATTCCAAAATGTACAAATTGTAATATCCAATTATATTGATCATCAATCGTCATTTAATTGTTGTAATTGCTTGAGATACTTGCATGCCTTGTTTCTTCATCACTTGCAAGGGATATTTTACTTGGGTTATTTGGAATGTTTTGTTGATTGAATTATTTTATTTTGCCTCTTCATATATCATCTATATACATAAAAATAAATTATAATTAGTATATCTACATTTATAGTATAATACACATGATTGCATAAATTGAACAACATGCCATAGTAGTGAGTGACTCATAAATAATACACATTATTTCGAAGTCGTTGTTGGTGCATCTCTCAACATATGTTTTGTTGGCTCCACTTCATACTTTGTTTCCTATGAGCTTTACACACCATGATAAAGCATAGATATAATTAAAATTTATTTTTGTTCCATTAATTATAAATAAGGGAAGTGAAACAACATAGCTACTTATAAATTTTCCAATCCAATGTCAATCAAATGTTCAGATGGCTCTTCTTTGTAAATTGGCACCTAGTAGAAAATGCATGTTGATAATTGTAAATTAATTAAACATAAACATCACAACAAGTATAAAATATTAAGTAATGAAAAGAGAAGTACTCGCAAAATTTGTAATCATCTATTTTTAAGCCTCGCCATTCCATCTTATGTGTTGAATGGGTTCCATTTTATTTTATTTTTTGTAATAACAAAACAATTGAATATTAGTATTTCATGTGATAATTAAACTCTCTGATTACACATGAAAAAAAATCTATGATTACATACTTTGATGCATGTTGTTGTGGGGATAGCTCCTCTTGAAATCATTATTTTATTTCTTTGACCATCTCGTTATACAGTTTTTTGGACATCTATACTAGCATGTTTTCGATATCACGTGGTTCAGTGGCTTTATTTTTCTTTATATTCATGAAAAATCAAAAGCACAATAAGAAATAAATTAATATTTATGATGAAAGTGAGTATAGAAGAAATATTAATTTGGTTATTTTGGGGACTTGAAATATTACAGGCGAACATTTTTAACAATAATACTTTTTAAATGACCCTTTTTGTTATTGTACAATTTTTCTATTGCAAATCTCACAACTCTCATTTACCATTGCTCCAAAAACATTGTTGTAGTTTAAGTATAACTTGATTCTTGGACTCATTGGATTGATTTTTATATTATTTTTTGTAAATGAAACGAACATCTATATGCTCTTTCCATGATATCCCTCGTAGGTTTATAAAAGTTTTAACCCATGTCATTAACTTCCAACACCACTCCAAATGAACTGAGGATCAATTCATCATCATAGTCTTCATAGTTTTCTTCTTTTTATGAGTCTTATGTTCTCTCACTGTCAATCCCTACACAGCATTCAACATCTGAGAAATCAAATATTTGAAACATGTTAGCTATTATTGTCAAGAAGTACATTATTAGTAAAAAGTAAAAGAAAAATTCAAGTATGATCATATTTTGATCCATCTAATTCCCCTCTTTTCAACATTTCCATAAAAAATATAAGTTAATTTCCACTTGGAATGTGAACAATTTTATTGATTTTTTTCAAGTATTTCTTTACATGACTCACATTAACTAATACAAGTCATTTAACCTACAAATAATTATTATATATTGCTTTTATATTAAAAATAGAAATAACTTGCCACATTCTCTTCTTGGGACACTTCCCTCACATTCCTCAGTATAATTGTTTTTGCTTGATCTTCTATCAACCATATTTTATCAATAAATAATCTTCATAATGAAGTATACAAATCATAAAACATGTTTTACAAACTAAGTAAATAATTTCAACCTAAAATCGTTTTTGGGTTAGGTATTGCACTTATATAGTAATACACACTTATATAGTGATACAAACTAGTGTGTTTACTTTTGTATGGAGCACCACAAAGCATGCAAATGTTTTTTTTAATACCGAAACCAAGTGATAGGATCTATAGTAAAAAAACATTGATGCATGTTTACTATACAATGCACATTGATAAACCCAAAAACATTTTTATAAATTATTCACAATGTTATGCACTATAGACTAACAATTACATGGATGTGTGTTTACTTTATAGTGCACATCACATAACCAAAATGTTTTTTTTTAAGCCGAGAATGTAAGGGAGAGCACTCTACAATGAAAAAAGTCATTGATGTGTATTTATTGTACAATGCACACTATGAAACTCGAAATCATTTAAAAAAACACCCAATGTAACATCCCCCAACCCAACCGAGGAACATTGTTGTGCAGAAAACTCACAAAAATACAAATTTTGCTAACTAATTAAATTCTTGTAGCTTCCAGCTACGATTTACATACAGATTTAACTGTTCTCTATTATTATTAATTATATGCATCTATATCACTCTAAATTAGTCATGAAATGCAGTTAACCAACTCAACACATTAGCATATAATCTTTCTCAAACACGGAGTTCATGCACAGCAAATTAAAACTCATAATACAACATAAACAAGACAAACACTTATCTTTTATAAATAGTTGTACAACCAGCTGCTTAGGATGGACATTCCACCCAACCATAGACTTGTTGTTCTAAATCTCAACAAAAAATCACCCTAAGTTGAGGTTAGCAATCCACAAAAGAGGGTGGTCTCTCACTATCCACTCACGGCTCATAAAACTCACAACCCACTGATATTCTCCTATAGTTATCTTGAATTTCCACCAGCTCTCTTCCTCTTCACTTTTCCAACCCAATGATTGTAACCCTTCATTGATCGCAGTCTCTCGAGCATCCAATTCGTTTATCAAGGTATCTCTGGCACACATAGCTAGGAATCTCTCAGCTGAAAACTCAAGGGAACTCACTGCAAGGAAAACTACCAGGGACAACAACAAACACTTATAGTTTTAGTGCAACTCACTCGGGAGTTCACTCTTCAATCTTGAAAAATTGGCTCTTCAATCTTCATCTCCAAAATTCTCCAAATACACTCCAACATGCTCTAGAATTATCCCTCCATGGATGCACCAACTCTGAGCTCTCTTCCTTGCTCTCTACTTCCTCCTCATGCACAAAAAATGAATATCTAAAATTGATGTCCCAACCCATACAAATTTTCTCCCTTTGGCTTGTATTTATTGATTCACACACTTCCCCAAGTTGATTGTACTCAGCCCCCATGTGCCCAATAACTATGGGTTGTGACTTCTCACACCCACCCTCTTACATGTATTCAATGATTTGCTTTGGGAACACTCAATCAGAAATTAGAAGGTTCATATATCAATATGAATTTTTAGGAAAATTGGTTGAATTAATATACATGGGTAATTCCCCCTTGGACCCCTCTTAGGTGTTCTCTTAGACCCTCCCCTCTCTTTTGCATTAATTCATCCCCCATCTCTTTCCATGTACCATTAGTAGTTGACATTACATTTTATTATTAAAACATAGAAATACAATTTGCATATTACATCGCTTTGGCCATAGCCACATTATATATGCATAATCATTAATTAAACTGAGGATTATAGTGGGGATGTTACAGCCAAGGATAACTTTTGGGATCCAATGCATATTCCCAATCCATTAAAATATTATTTACATCAAAATAATCGTCGACGCTAACAAATATTGAAAGCCCCAAAAAAGATACATCTCGTTGTGAAATGATAAAGAGACTAAATCTCTCATGATTATATGGTTTATAGAAACATAAAACAAAAGGGAAGCAACAAGAAAGATAAGGCTTATAGTGTTGAAGGTGAGTCTGAATCCATTCCATTTTCTTGAAATGCACTGTAAATATGAATAGAGATAAATAAATAAAGAGGTAATTTCTTAGTCAATTAAGGGAAAAATTGTTGAGGCAAAGAGAATGAGTTACATGCTTGAAAATTGTCCTTTGCATATGTGTATGTGACCCACTATGTCTACTTGCATATTTCAGTCTTTAGAAAAAAAATTCCACTCTAATCTCCCACCTAGTAAATGTCCCTTGCACAAGCCTCTTGTCTAACTTTTGGTAAATGTATGAAGCTTTTGTTTAACTTACTTTTAAAAATGAAATTCTCATTAATTTTTTTCATTTGATTTTTAGGCATATTGATGATAAACATGTGGCATATTTATTTTTTAAATAGTTTTCGATGAGAAATGTCCATTTAAGTTTTAAGAGAACCGATGTGTTATATTGATTTAAACACATTGTAGTAACAATTTTCAGCAAAAATAGAAATGCAAACCTCTACAATTAGTTTTTTGAGGGGGGGGCTTAATGTGGATATTTTTTTGGTGTGCACCAAAATCTAGTGCATTGGTGCATCTATTATAAACAAACACACTAGTGCACCAATGCAAACTAAACACGTCATTTACTTTTGAAATTATATTTGAAGTTAGAAAGTTGCATGCTTCCCTAACTTTCTTTTAGGAATGCAGACACATGTTTATTATGGTTTCGGGTCAAATGTAGGGGGGGAAAGTGATAATATAAAATGGTAAATTATTTATATTCTTCATTCCAAGTTCACCAACTTCCCCCTTGTCCTTTGTAATAAGTCCAGATTTAATTTATATTTTGATTATCTTATTGAATTTATGCTGCCTTTGCATGTGCATTTGAATAATTATGCATTGTTTTTTGTAGGATCCTGATTTAGGATCAATTTCAGATGTGTAGGATATTCCACCAATCTAAAAAATCCATAAGCTCTTATTTGGAGTGTGGTGAACCAAGCCGGTTCACCAGGTAAATACCCAATGCAGGTAGGAATTGGGAAGGAGTCTCTTCATTAATTATTCATTAACTATTATAATGTATTTATATTTATTATTATATATTATGTTCATAACATGGAGCAAGTTATCATAGGCATATGATAGATAAAAATAGAGAGCCACTTTAACATACCCACTATAACACACCATCTTCTAGGAACCATTTTGGGTCAATGGCCTTCACCGCGCACTGGGTCTCTTTTATGACACCCCGATATTTTTTTTCCTCGAAAAAAAATCACAACCTCTATTTCATTTAAGAAGGAGTTACATTCCTTAGGTGCTAGCACATACAAAAATTCCTCCAATAAGTAAGAGTAAAATCTCATCTCAAAACAAAGTGTCTTAAATAGAGGCAGAGCTTGTTCTAAAATCAATCTTTAAAAAGGAACAAAAGAAAACTAAAGAAAAAGTCATAGAATTTCATATTCTTGTCTAGAAATGAGCTCCCCATCCAAGAATTCCTCCTGAATCAACTTGTGTTCAGCAAGAAGTAATGTTTCCTTTGAAAGATTATCAGCACTAGAATTCAATTCTCAGAATATATGACAAAAACTGATATTGATGAATGTTGTCGAGATAGTTTTAAGTTGTTTCCCAGTAAGAAAACAATCCATGTTTTCAAGAATTAGATTCCCTGACATCCAATCTATGGTTAAATTTAAATCACCAAAAATCTTAATCTCTAAAACATTTCGATCTACAACACACTTAAGAAGAAAGAACAAAGCCATGAAGTCTCCCTTGTTATATGTGCCTCCCCCAATATTGGCTCTTCCAACAATGAAATGTATACTAAAAAAATGCAATATGAAACCCATGCCACAAACATTGTCAAGACCCTGACACGCGCCATCCAAAAATCCCAAAAAAGTTTCAGGTTAATATCTAATGGAACCAATACTCGTGGCTCTTTTGATTTTGCTGAAATTGTGTAATGTGGAAACATTTATAGCACCTATTGTGCAACCTTGAACGATGGTTGAGACTTGTCTTCAAATATAGAGGAATTGTGTGGAAGCTAAATTCCCCACGCAACCAAAATTGGAAGAACCTTGAGAGATATTAATTGCTTGTTGTTGAAGTATTCCAAAAANTTGTAATAATGTAAATCATCCATATATTTAGTAGACAACATAACATTATACAACACCATAAACTTAAATAGAATAAGAAACCCATTTCATTATATAGGAATAAGGGACGCTTCGTTATACAAAATGGGACAACATAAAGATCCAAGATGATCAAAATTTCAATAAGTAATTGTTACAATTATTGGTACTCTAGTGTCAAACTAAATTGGGACAATCTATCCATAGTAAAAAAAAATGTTTGATTTTCACGAATAAACATTCCAAAATATACAACTTGTAAGATCCAATTATATTGATCATCATTCGTCATTTGTAATTGCTAGAGATACTTGCATGCCTCGTTTCTTCATCACTTGCAAGGGATATTTTACTTGGGTTATTTGGAATGTTTTGTTGATTGGATTATTTTATTCTGCCTCTTCATATGTAATCTATATACATACAAATAAAGTCTAATTAGTATATCTACATTTATATTATAATATACATGATTTCATAAATTGAACAACATGCTATAGTAGTGAGTGATTCATAGATAATACACATTATTTCGAAGTTGTTGTTGGTGCCATTTCTCAACATATGATTTGTTGGCTCCACTTCATACTTTGTTTCCTATGAGTTTTACACACCATGATAAAGCATAGATATAATTAAAATGTATTTGTGTTCCATTAATTATAAATAAAGGAAGTGAAACAAAATAAGTACTTACAAATTGTCCAATCCATATGTAATCCAATGTCAATCAAATGTTCGGATGGCTCTTCTTTGTACATTGGCACCTAGTAGAACATGCATGTGGACAATTGTAAATTAATTAAATATAAATTGTAAATTAATTAATTAAGTAATTAAGTAATGAAAAGGGAAGTACTCACAAAATTTGTAATCATCTATTTTTCAGCCTCGTCATTCCATCTTATGTGTTGAATGGGTTCCATTTTATTTTATTTTTTGTAATAACAAAACAATTGAAAATTACTATTTCATGTGATAATTAAACTCTTTGATTACACATAAAAAAAAAATCTATGATTACATAATTTGATGCATGTTGTTGTGGGGATATTTCATCTTGAAATCATTATTTTTATTTCTTTGACCATCTCATTATACAGTTTTTTGGACATCTATAATAGCATGTTTCCGATATCATGTGGTTCAGTAGCTTTAATTTTCTTTATATTCATGAAAAATCAAAAGTACATTAAGATATCAATTAATATTTATGATGAAAGTAAGTATAAAATAAATATCAATTTGGTTATTTTTGGGACTTGAAATATTATAGAAGAACATTTTTAACAATAATACTTTTTAAATGACCCTTTTTGTTATTGTACAATTTTGCTATTGCAAATCTCACAACTCTAATTTACCATTGCTCCAAAAACATTGTTGTAGTTTAAGTATAACTTGATTCTTGGACTCATTGGATTGATTTTTCTTTTATTTTTTGTAAATGAAACAAACATCTATATGCTCTTTCCATGATATCCCTCATAGTTTTATAAAATCTTTAACCTGTGTCATTAACTTCCAACACCACTCCAAATGAACTGAGGACAAATTCATCATTATATTCTTCATAGTTTTATTCTTCTTATGAGAGTCTTATGTTCTCTCACTGTCAATTCCTACACAACATTCAACAAATGAGAAATCGAATATTTGAAACATGTTAGCTATTATTGTCAAAAAGTACAGTATTAGTAAAAGTAAAATAAAAATTCAAGTTGATCATATTTTGATCCATCTAATTCCCCTCTTTTCAACATTTCCATAACAAAATTAAGTTCTTTTCCACTTGGAATGTGAACAATTTTATTGATTTTTTTCAAATATTTTCTTTTCATGACTCACATTAACTAATACACGTCATTTAACCTACAAATAATTATTATATATTGCTTTTATATTAAAAATAGAAATAACTTGCCACATTCTCTTCTTGGGACGCTTCCCTCACATTCCTCGGTATAAGTGTTTTTCCTTGATCTTCTATCAACCATATTTTATCAATAAATAATCTTCATAATGAAGTATACAAATCATAAAATGTGTTTTACAAACTAAGTAAATAATTTCAACCTAAAATTGTTTTTAGATTAGGTATTGCACTTATATAGTAATACACACTAGTGCACATTATATAGTGATACAAACTAGTGTGTTTACTTTTGTATGGAGAACCACAAAGCATGTAAATGTTTTTTTAATACCGAAGCCAAGTGATAGGATCTACAGTAAAAAAACATTGATGCATGTTTACTATACAATGCATATTGATAAACCCAAAAACATTTTTATAAATTATTCACAATGTTATGCACTATAGAGTAACAATTACATGGATGTGTGTTTACTTTATAGTGCACATCACAAAACCAAAATGCTTTTTTAAGACGAGAGTGTAAGGGAGAACACTCTACAATGAAAAAAGACATTGATGTGTATTTATTGTACAATGCACACTATGAAACTCAAAATCATTTAAAAAAACTCCCAATGAAACATCCCCCAGCCCAACTGAGGAACATTATTGTGCAAAAAACTCACAAAAATGGAATTTTTGCTAACTAATTAAATTCAAGCTTCCAGCTAAAATTTACATATAGATTTAACTATTGTCTATTATTATTAATTACATGCATCTATAGCACTCTAAATTAGACATGAAATGAAACTAAGCAACTCAACACAATAGCATATAATACTTCTCAAACATAGAGTTCATGCACAACAAATTAAAACTCATAATACAAAAGAAACAAGATAAACACTTATCTTTTATAAATAGTTGTGTAACCAGCTACTTGGGACGGACATTCCACCCAGCCATAGACTTTTTGTTCCAAATATCAACAAAAAATCACCTTTGACTTGAGGCTAGCAATACACAAAAGAGGGTGGTCTCTCGATATCCACTCGCAACTCATAAAACTCACAACCCATTGATATTATCCTATAGCTATCATAATTTTCCACCAGCTCTCTTCCTCTTCACTTTCCCAACCCAAGGAATGTACCCCTTCATTAATCTCAGTCCCCCAAGCGTCCCATTCATTTATCAAGTTATATGTGGCACATGTAGCTAGGAATGTCTCAGTTGGAAACTCAAGGAAACTCACTACTAGGAAAACTACTAGCAACAACAACAAACACTTATTGTTTTAGTGCAACTCACTCAGGAGTTCACTCTTCAGGATTGAAAAATTGGCTCTTATATCTTCAGCTCAAATTACACTCCAACATGCTCTAGAATTCTCCCTCCATGGATGCACCAACTCCAAGCTCTCTTCCTTGCTCTCTACTTCCTCCTCGTGCACAAAAACTGGATATCTAAAATTGTTTTCCAAACCCATACAAATTTTCTCCCTTTGGATTTTATTTTTTGATTCACACACTTCCCCAAGTTGATTGTACTCAGCCCCCATGTGCCCAATAACTATGAGATGTGACTTCTCACACCCACCCTCTTACATGTATTCAATGATTGGCTTTGGGAACAGTCAATCAGAAATTAGAAGGTTCATATATCAATAGAAATTTTAGGAAAATTGGTTGAATTAATATACATGGGTAATTCCTCCTTGGACCCCTCTTAGGTGTTCTCTTAGACCCTCCCATCTCTTGTGGATTAATTCAGCCCCCATCTCTGTCCATGTCCCATTAGTAGTTGGCATCACATTTTATTATTAAACATAGAAATACAATTTGAATATTACATCGCTTTGGCCATAGCCATATTATATCTACATAATCATTAATTAAACTGAGGATTATAGTGGGGATATTACAGCCAAGGATAAATTTTGGGATCCAATGCATAGTCCCAATCCATTAAAATATTATTTACATCAAAGTAATCATTGAGGCTAACAAATACTTAAAGCCCCAAAAAAGATACATCTCGTCGTGAAATGATAAAGAGACTAAATCTCTAATGCTTATATGGTTTATAGAAACATAAAACAAAAGGGAAGCAGCAAGAAATATAAGGTTTATAGTGATGAAGGTGAGTCTGAATCCATTTCATTTTCTTGAAATGCACTGTAAATATGAATAGAAATGAATAAATAAATAAATAAAGAGGGAATTTTTGAGTCAATTAAGGGAAAATTTGTTAAGGCAAATAGAATGAAGTTACATGATTGAAATTTGTCCTTTGCATATGTGTATGTGACCCACTATGTCTACTTGCATATTTCACTCTTTAGAAAAAATTGTCCACTCTAATCTCCCACCTAGTAAATGTCCCTTGCACAAGTCTCTTGTCTAAGTTTTGGTAAAGGTATGAAGGTTTTGTTTAACTTACTTTTAAAAATGAAATTCCCATTCATATTTTTCATTTGATTTTTAGGCATATTGATGATAAACATGTGGCATATGTATTTTTTAAACATTTTTCGATGAGAAATGTGCATGTAAGTCTTAAGAGCACTGATGTGTTATATTGATTTAAATGCATTGTAGTAACAATTTCCAGCAAAAATAGAAATGCAAACCTCTACAAGAGGAAATGTCATCTTCTCATCTAGAGATGAGCCCCCCATCAGAGAATTCCTCCTAAATCAACTTGTTTTCAGTAAGAAGTAATGCTTCCTTTGAAAGCTTATCGACACTAGAATTCAATTCTCAGAATATATGACAAAAATTGATATTGATGAATGTTGTCGATATAGTTTTAAGTTATTTCCTAGTAAGCAAATGATCCATGTTTTCAAGAATTAGATTCCCTGACATCCAATATATGGTTAAATTTAAATCACCAAAACTCTTAATCTCTAAAACATTTCGATATGAAACACACTTAAGAAGAAAGAACAAATCCATGAAATCTCCCTTGTTATATGTGCCTCCCCCAATATTGGCTCTTCCAACAATGAAATGTATACTAAAAAAATGCAATATGAAACCCATGCCACAAACATTGTCAAGACCCTGACACACTCCATCAAAAAAAACAAAAAAAGGTTCGGGTTAATATCTAATGGACCCAATAGTCGTGATCTTTTGATTTTGTTGAAACCGTGTAATGTGGAAACATTTCCAACACCTACCGTGCAACCTTGAACGATGGTTGAGACGTGTCTTCAAATATAGAGGCACTAAGTGCAAGCTAAATTCACCACGCAACCAAAATTGGAAGAACCTTGAGAGATCTTAATTGCTTGTTGTTGAAGTATTCCAAAAAAATGGCAGACAAATATTCTCTATCCCATAAATTACTTAGATTCAACTGGCTCTCTATTTCATACCAAACCTGGTGAGAGAAAGAACAATCCAAAAACAAATGAATATTTGTTTAAACTAAAAATTTGCATAGATAACAAAAAATCGAGCCCTTCTTACCCTTCCTTTGCAACTTATCCCAAGTTAAGACTCTTTCCATTAGAACCAACCAGATAAAAACAAAATCCATTTAGGTGGCCCATTTAAACACTAGAGATATTTGAACCACTGGTAGGAATCATTTCCAGTAGTTTTTATCAATGCTTGATATCTCGATTTTGTCGAATATCGACCACAAGAGTTTGCATAATTCCACACTAACTCATCCTCAACCTTAGTTAAATGGACATGTGCATGTTTGAGTTCTGATGCAAATTGGGACCATTCTAGTGCCCATTTTTCCTCCAAGTCTAAAGCCTCTATAGAAATCCATCACTAATACCAAATAGAAGAGTGGGTGATGTCTCCAAAATGATTTAGAGTATACAAACCATGATCACGCAGATGTGTCGCTATATTCTCAGATAGAAAAAAAATGGTCCCCACAACCCATAATAGCATCAGTCCCAACCCAAATTGACTTCTCGAACCAACTTTCCATGCCAAGAACTAACCAACAATTAGAAAATATTAGGTAAGTGCTCACCATTGACTCAAGCAATTGTTTGTGTCTTTCCTTGTTTGACGTATCCAGTCAATAAGTGAGCTCGACTCAATACATTTAGAAATAAAATTATCCTCTAAAGAATATTACTTGTCGAGAAGACCCAAAGAGATTTCACTATCAGGGAATGACCAAATATCCAAATAAATTTTAAGCCCCATCCACCCAAGATCTTCGATCTAGAGATCCTTTTCCAGTTTACCAAATATGAACCAAGAAACTCAATGCTTCCCTTCCAAAGATAGTTGAAACAAAGATTTTGAATTCATTCCAGGACCCCTTTCAGAATATGAGCCATGAGATGTTAGTAAACATGGATTGCTTCAATGATTGATTACATAAGAACTAAAATCCCCCCCCCCCCACTGGGGAGATCCATCTATTACACCTGAAATTTATTCTACGCTCAATTCTACGGTTATATTGGTATATGATTGAGATACATGTTGGGACAGATAGTTGATGAGTGGCACATGCATGAGGTGTATGGTATGGTGATGTTGGTACATCTTGATGAGTCATAGTTTGATCTATAGTTGATGCATGATCTATAGTTGATGTTGTATCGCTGACGTGGCAGTCTCGTACTGCTGACTAGGTTCGTCGTACTGACATGTGGCAGGAATGTATTGACATGTGGCAAGGCCATACGGTCTGACTGTGCAAACCGTATTGTTGATGTGGCAGGGTCATACAGTTTGATTGTGTAGACCATATTGTTGACGTGGCAGGGTCATACAGTCTAACTGTGCAAACTATACTGCTGACATGGCAGGGTCATACAGTCTGACTGTCCAGACCATACTGCTGACATGGTAGGGTCGTACAGTCTAACTGTGTAGACCGTATTGCTAATGTGGCAGCTTCATACAGGTGACATGGAAATTCCATACAGGTGACGTGGTAATGTCATACAAGTGACGTGGAAATGTCGTACTAACACATGGCGGGGTACAGGTGACATGGTAGATGGTGATGTGGCAGAGGGTGACCTATTTGGCTTCGACACGTGTCGGGGTGTGGAACAAAATTTGTGGT
>JZKD02S2374337.1:0-11591 GCA_000966675.3 Picea glauca | reverse complement strand
TCAGATTAGCAAGAAATTGTCAGCCTGCATTCATCAACAAAACACTGTCAATGATCCATAAACAACATCATAATATAAATGATCATATGTCACATATGCATAAATGAAATACTAAAACCAATACAATCCACTCCCTGACTCAATCCGAAGTCCAAGGAGGTCCAGTTATGCCACCGGCATCCTCAATCTGTCAAGTTTCCTGCACACTCGGGGGAAACTCGTCAATAGCATATGTCAATACATAGATATCAAAAAACATAAATCATAATCCATCAACATCATCATAAGAATCCATAAGTGAAACATATAACCATATATTATAACCAGATCACTTGCATGCAAGTGTCCTCAAATAATAAGTCAATATCATGTGCTCGCAAGAGTGGGATGTTACATACACCCACTCTTGTTTTAATCTTCATCCCGAAGTTGTACAATATATAAATGCAATAAATAAATCATCTAACAAGATCTATATGTTTAACTATCAAATAAATATGGAAATTTTTGGCGCATATCATATGTCTCCTCCCAGGTGGCCGAGTGTGGACTATAATTGTCCCACTAAACCTTGACCTGATCGATTGTTTGACACCATAGTTGTTGAATGTGATGGTCCAGAATGCGGATTGGCTCCGCCGTGAGTGCACCCTCATTCGACACCTGCAAGGAAATCATGTCAATCACATGTGTAGGATCACTAACATAATGTCTCAAAACAGATACATGAAAAACATCGTGCATATGACTCAAAGAATCAGGCAAGGCTAGTCGATAGGCTATGGTCCTTTCTTTTCCACAATTTTGAAAGGTCCCACAAACCTAGGAGAGAGTTTAACACCCTTTCCAAACTTAATCGATATCTTGTGAAGTTTCACCCGCAAGAAAACTTGGTCGCCAACTTCATAATTACGGTCAACGCGATGTGCATCGGCATAACTCTTATGTCAATCTTGTGCTTCTTTAATCCTTTGTCTTATCGTTTGCATTCGTTCTTCCATTTCTTGGATCGATTTTGGTCCTACTAGGACCCTATCCTCAAGTCGATCCCAGCTCAATGGTGTCTGACACGGTCGCCCATAAAGAAACTCAAATGGTGCAATATTAATGGTGCTTTGATATTTGTTGTTGTATTCAAACTCTACCAGTGGCAAGAACTCTTCCCAACACTTATCTTGGTCCATCACGTACATACGCAATATATCTTCCAAAATTTGGTTCGTTCTTTCTGTCTGCCCGTCTGTCTCAGGGTGATATGTTGTACTAAAGTTCATTTGTGCCCCCAAGGCATCTTGGAAATTGGTCCAAAAATGTCTTGTAAACATCGATCCTCGATCGGATATGATCCTTCTAGGAACACCATGTAATCTCACAATATCGCTGATAAAAAATCTAGCTATGTCTAGCTCCTGATACGTTGTGGGCACGAGAATAAAATGTGCACTCTTAGTCAAAGTGTCAACTACCACGAAAATCAAGTCATTCCTCCTTGTTGTCAATGGAAATCCAACAATAAATTCCATCAAAATGACCTCCCATTTCGATTCTAGAATAGCGTGTGGTTGTAGTAATCCTGTCGTATGTCTATGTTCAACCTTTACTTGCTGACATTCTATACACATCGCCACGTAGCCAACTATGTCCACCTTCATTCATTTCCACAAGAATAAGGGCTTAAGGTCTACCCTCATCTATGTGACTCCTAGATGAGCCATGTACACTGCTCTATGAGCTTCTCTTAAGATAAAACTTCTCAATTCATTGTTAGGTGATACGTAAATCTGATTATTATACCTCATCAATCCGTCCTTGTCCAATGTATATCCTTCAAAATTTGGTACCAACATGGTGTCTTGTCCAATATTTTCCTTAACCTCCTTATACCAATCATCGTCAAACTGTATAGTTAGAATCTTTTCTCAAAGATTCGTCTGAAAATGTATCACCGAAAATATGCATGGTGTTCGACTCAACGCATCTTCCACTCTTTTCATTGTTCCTTTTATGTAAGTAATATAAAAATCGTATTCGCTAAGCAATTCTAACCAACGCCTGTGTCACGCGTTCAAGTCACTTTGCGTAAAAATGTGTTGAAAACCATAGTGATCTACTTTTAGTTCGAATTTTTGTCCAATCAGGTAGTGTCTCCACCCTCTCAAGACATACACAATGGATAATAACTCAAAATCATGCATCGCATATTTTTCCTCATGCTTTCTTAATTTCCTTGAGATGTAAGTGATCACTCGACCATCTTGCATCAAGACTCTGCCTAAGACTTCCTTGGATGCGTCTATGCATACCAAGAAATCCTCGTCCATGTCGAGGAATTTTAGTATCAGGGATGTCATCAACAGATCCTTGAGCCTTCAAAATGCTTCCACGCATTTCTCGGTCCATACAAACTTCTTGTTTTCCTTCTGCAGTTTCATGATTGGATTTGTTATTTTCGAAAAACCTTCAACAAACCATCGGTAATATCTTGCTAAACCCATAAAGCTATGTACTTATGGTACGTTTGTTGGCGTAGGCCATTCCATAATAGCCTCTACCTTCGTTGGATCCATAGCAATGCCTTCACTGGAGATAACATGCCCTAAGTAATGAATCATGAATTGATAAAAAGAGCATTTCGACAGTTTCCCATATAATTTGTTTTCTCGTAAACACTATAGTACCAAGAGCAAATGTTCGTCATGTTCTTTCGTCGTTCAAGAATATATCAATATGGCATCAATGAATACTTGAACAAACTTGTCCAAGTATTCACATAACACCCCATTCATCAAGCTCATGAATACCCCTAGGGCGTTTGTCAGTCCAAACGGTAAAATAATAAACTCGTAATGTCTGAACCTCATCTTGAATGTTGTCTTAGGAATGTCTTCCTCTTTGATCTGTAACTGGTGATATCCTAATCTCAAGTCGATCTTTGAAAACACCTTCATGCCTTTCATCTGATCAAACAAACCATCTATTCTTGGTAATGGATATTGGTTCTTGATCATTGCCTTGTTCAATTGACGGTAGTCAATACAAAGTCTCCACGACCCATCCTTCTTCTTTATGAAAATAAAAGGCGTACCCCAAGGGGACACACTTGGAATAATAAGTCCTAGGTCCAACAACTCCTTCAGTTGTATTTTCAACTCATGTAACTCAGGTGTCGACATCTGATAAGGTGTTTTTTCTATCAGTTCAGTTCCAGGTTTCAATTCAATGGTAAACTCCAGCTCTCTTTCAGGCGACAAACCTAGTAACTCTTCTGGGAACACATTCGCAAACTCTCATACTACCAGAAAGTTTTCTAATCCTTTCACCATGCCCTTGTTGTTTAGCGCTAATATTGCATATAGCTTGCATCATTTTCACATGCTCTTTTGTAGTTGTAGGGAAGAAATGAACCTTAGGGACACTCCCTGGTTTCTTCCTACAATCACTCTTCTCTACCCCTCATCATTGGTCAAAATAAATCATTTCTTCTTACAGTTGAGTATCGCATCATGCGATTCAAACCAGTCCATACCAATCATGACGTCATAAGATCCTAATATCGTGACGTACAGTTTGGCCTTCATTACAAAATCTCACAAGTTAAGGGTACAATCTATAACCCTTCCTCCAACCTTTTTCTTGGCACCCGAATCCATTTCCATGTATCTAAACTCATCATGTTCGACTGCCTTTATCTTAATTCTCTTCAGGGTTGCACTAGAAATAAATCTCTCTATAGCACCAAGATCTATCAAAATACTCAAATTTTGGTCAGTGATGGTACCTAGTGTCTCGAGAATAGTGGACTGGTGCTTAGCCTAGAGGTTATTCATCGCTACATGAATCTTGTGGGCCTTTCCAAAATATCCAACTGTAGTGTGTCCAGCTGACCTGGCTGCTCTGTCCCTCTCAACCGAACAATCTCACTGGTAATGTGGCTCTCCAAATGTCCAACATTCGATCTTCGGCCCAGTACTTTTTGTCCCCAAAGTAGAAGTTGTCAGCCTACTATCCTGAAACCCTCATTTGTTCTGTTGAACAGTCCTAAATTGTTGTTGTTGTGAACGATGTTAGTGTTGGTGTTGTGGTCCTCTATAGGGAGTCCATTGTTGAGGATCTGATTTTCATGGTGTTGCGAACGTGCATCCTCTAGGTGTGTCTCGATACCTGATGGATGTCTAGTTGGGGTCTGATGTTGTTTCACACCAGATGTCGCCTATCCCGTCGGTCTCACAGGAGTCTTTCCTTGACCCTCACTGATTATCTCTTCCTCAACTATGAGAGCCTTCTGGACTACATCGTGCAATGTTTGAGACATTAGGATCCTCACCTTCGCACGAATGCTTACATTAAGGTCGAACAAAAACTTGTTGACCTTGAGCTTCCCGGTGTTCATATGTGGAGCATACCTAAGAATCTCCATGAATCAGGCCTCATACTCGGGCACCGTACAACCACCCTGTCATAAGGCATTGAAATCATTGATATGGTGCTCAATGAATTCCTTTGACAAATCCCTCTCCTGGAACTGTTCCTTGAATAGTTCCCATGACATGTCTTCGACGGCCACCATAGAAGAGTTCTCCCCTTCAGCTAAAAGACCACCATGCAGACCTTCATGTTGGAGGTGTAATCTCAAAGTGAAAAGCACGTCGCCATGTTCTCTAACCAAGCCTCGGTGGCTGAGCCGTCCGTGGCACCCATGAACTCGGGAAACTTAACCTTCTCGAGTTCTCTATGAACACTACCACTGCCAACTGGAGCGTGTTGTGAACCCTCATTAGGTACAGGCACCCTGGTCTCATCTCTATCTAGTCGATTAATCAAGGCCTCCAACATCCTCATCACCTACAACAATATGCTTATGTACAATGACTTGTTCTTCTCTTTGGGGGTTAGACCCCTCTGGAATGGATGCGACTGGAGGTGTCGCACCTCCTCCCCTAACACCATGTCATCTTCCTCCACGACGTCCTCCAACCATGATTTACCTGCAAGGACAGAATTCAATTTAATTAGCGATAAATTATTAAACAAGTTTTTAATACAATGGAAGGAATAATGATCCCAACCCGCTCTAAAACCATAGGTAACGACCCCTCTGTTACGACAACAAAAAGCGAGGTATAAAAGGTAATTATTTTTTATTTTATCTTTTTGCATTAGGATATTAAATTTGTTACAACATAATAAACAACATTGTGATTGATACATCAACATAACTTAAATGACATATAAGAAGTGTATCATCATAATTAACAGAGGCACAAAATCATCACATAAATAGTGACTCAATCAATGCATCATCATCATTAATAACGGCACAATCAACACATCGCGACCAACTGACGAAAAAACAATAATGTTCAACCATGTCACTGATCATTAAAAGAACTACCCTCCCAACCTATCCTGCATGGTTAGGACCTCCAAGACACATAAGAAACGCTCAAGCCCAGGATTCATTCGATTGATCTTGACCATTTAAGGTCTTAGGGATGGCGATTTTTCTGAGGAACAAGGAGGTGTCTAAATCCTGCTAAATTAATAACGCCTCATAACTCCAGACTAGACTATCAATCATACATCAACATAGTTTCACTAGTGCAAGAGTAAGATAGTTACTTAATCAAACATGCATCGACATTGTTTCAGTGGCACAATGGGTTATTCTACTATACTTATCATTTCAAGCAACAATGAGTATAAATGAGAAAAGAACATTTCATAAGAGTATGATAATTCACGAGCATAAATACCATCTTGAATGCAAGTGGTTTTAGCTATACATCTCATTGATATCTTCTATGTGTATGTAAGGAAAGGGTGTAGTTTACAAATCATTAAGAGAACCCATAAGAACATTCATCTTCTTAAGCAATACTTTAATGTTAACACACGAATTTCTTCAGAAATAATTAGCAGGCTAATAAAACCATTTGTATTGGCAATAGACCCAGAACACTAATAAACAAATCAACAACCATTGTTGTGCATCCAAGTTAAAGGTCTAGGGAAGGATCCCAACTTTTAAACAAGGTAAAGTTTCAATCCTATGTCTACTCCTTTAAGAAGACCCAACTTATCCATCAATAAAGAACTTATATTCTATGATACAAACTCTGTAATATTTATGAGGAAAACCAAGTCTAAGTTATACCTACAAGGAAGAGACTAGCCTTTAAAGTTTTAATTGGGGTTGTGTTTCTATTCCCGAGTCACGAGAATATTGAATCTTCTTGCGCCATGCATACCATCTCAAGATTCTAGGTAATGCATAGTCATTAAATTATAAGAGGGGGTAGCATCAATAATAATAACAATATTTAACCCACAAATTTTAAAATCTTGACCATGGAACCCAATAGATCATTTCAAATCCAACGTTTCACAAGCTATACAAGCCTTGTATGAAAGGAGAGGGAGGAAAGTGAGGGTGCACTAGCAACATGAATTATGTCAAGGTTGAGCGATCAGCGGACGCATTAGTGATCCATGGGATCAATATGCTCAAAAATCAAAGTACTCAAAATTTCTTCAAAATGGACTCATACGTAGGCCTCATCCTCATGATCCCAACGCAACTTGAACAGGTTCAAACAGACGTCGTATGCGAGAGATATCGCGTTATGTCCATTTTTCCCAACAGGCAAAAAATTTTATAACTGTACAGTCTGTACGGTCTGACGTGGCAGGATCGTACTATTGACTATGCAGACCATACTGACACGTGGTAGTGTTGTACTGCTAATGTGGCAGGGATATTCTATTGACTTTGCAATGTCGTACTGATGACTAGGTTGATTGTACTAACACGTGGCAGGATCGTACTGACACATGGAAGGGGCATACTGTTGGTGTGGAAGTGTCGTATTACTGACTGGGCTGGTCGTACTGACACATGGAAGGACCATACTGACATGTGGCAGGGTCATACAGTCTGACTGTGCAGACCATATTGTTGACATGGAAGGGTTGTACAGTCTGAATCTACAGACCGTACTACTGATGTGGCAGGGTCGTACAGTCTGACTATGCAGACTGTATTGTTGATGTGGCAGGGTCGTACACTCTAACTGTGCATATCGTACTGCTGATGTGGTAGGGTCATATATTCTAACTATGTAGATCGTACTGCTGACGTGGCATGATTGTACTGTTGACGTGGCAATGTTGTATAGGTGACGCAGCAACGTCGTACAGGTGATGTGGCAATGTCATACAGGTGATGTAATAACGCCTTACTGACACATGGTGGGGTATAGGTGACATGGTGGGGTATAGGTGACATGGCAGAGGGTGATGTGACAGAGGATGACCTATCTGGCTTTGACACGTGTAGGGGTGTGGGACAAAATGTGTGGTGCCATGTGGCCCAGTCATGGGTTGCCACATGGCCCAGTCATGGGCTGCCACATGGCACCCTCCTCCATGGTTTAAAAGTGATGTTGGGACTCCACATGTATTGAACCTATGACCTCTGGGCATGGGAGAGAATTGGCACAGCCCAGGCTACCAGCCTGCCTGCCACGTGAACCTTAACCATATACCACTTAATTAATATTTAAGTTAGTGTCATGGTAATTTTCGGGCGGTAGAAGGGTCGGGGCTTAGCCCCAGCCCTCAAAACCTACCATGCAACCCAACCACATGACCATGATGCATAGACTCTGACAGACCAACACCCTTGTGGTCGACGGTTAGCCACATGGGCCACGCAACCACTACCTCCATCGGAAGGGGTGCTAACTCCCCTAAAGGTTCTACAAATCGCCACAATTTGTGGACTACGTGCAGTGCTAAGATTTTGGGAATGGAAACACCCGTGAGCTAGGTTGGTCACACACAGGTGCATTTTGGCGAGCAGAAACAACAAAGAAACTTGGGAAAACTTCCAAAGAGTGATTTTGACTCAGTTTTTTGCCAAACCAGGTGCAAGAAGAGCCCACCTAAGGGTTTTTGGACATTCTGGAGCCAATGGAGCTATCTATTTTGTATTTTGAGCAGTGCAAGGCACTGGTTTTGAAACTTTGAGCATTAAAGAGAAAGACCCAAGGGAAGCTGGAACGAAAGATGTAGCCCAAGAGAGGGGTGAACTCTTTAAAAAAATTATGGGTTAAGTTGGTTAATTGGATGGTTGTTTATGACTGTTAAACCTGCTCATGATTAAGAAAAAAAATACTCAAGTTTTAAGTGTGGTAAAATAATCCTATTACCCAAGAACATCAATACAAATGAAATTTTAAAGGGACCCAAGCTTTAACCATTTCATATCAGTAGTGATCCAAAATTCTGTACTCTAATTTGCTTATGTCAAATAGCAGTAAAATTTCATTGAGAAATTAAAAGACAACAACTATCAAGTTTTCTTCTAGATCTTGACCAATACGTAACATGCCAATTAAATTGGATTTACAACACCATTTAAGAGGGATTTCTAAAGCTTTTATTATACAATAAAAAAATATTTCTTAATGCAATTACAATCTCAAATGAAATACTGTAACTGGCGAAAAATTCTAAAGTCGAAGATGGTCTTCAGCAATGGCGCTCCTTCCGACCTCCTTCTTGCTAATCATTGAGACTTCACTGGTACCTCCCAGCTAATGCTAGGGGTACTCTTCTTCCCCCTTATCCCCCTGAGCCGCAAAAGGGCCACGCATACACACAACCATAAATCCTCTAGCTCCTAGCTTGCCTCACAAGGTAGATTCACCACTCTCTCTCAAGTTAGGTATCCCAACTCTCACAAGTAAAACCAGTCAAAAATTTTGTAGCATAACTTTACTCATAACCAATCTAATCCATCTCTCAACTCAACCATTTTTTTATAGAATTTTCCCACACTTACACAATTAATTCGCATTTTAGTTAAAATAATTTAGAATTATCTCCCCCATACACTTGTCACCCATTCCCCAATTTGTACAATTAAATCCACATTTTATTTTAATAAAAATTAATTTCCCTCACCCATCCTAAAAGCGCTCTTAAAATCATTCCTAGTTGTCCCTTTTTTCCCTTTATTTCCAATTAATGACTGGCGCCTTTCTAAAACTGAGTTGAGTTAAAATAGGAATCTTCTCCTAGTTAGATTATTCTTAACCAGACTATATGTTCCTTTCTATGTGTACCCATTCCTTTAGCTGTATTCCATTTTTACCTTAAATTCCAATTTGGTAATTAATTGCACATATGTGTATTAATCACTCTTTAGATTTATTTTATTTTCATTGATTTTTTAAATTGATTTATTTCATCCCCTTATTATTTAATTTATAAAATTGGTTTTTAGTCTTCTCGCTAACTTTGACTTAGGCTTAATTAATTTTTTATTTGAAAAGGCTTAGACCCTTAGGGATTATGATTAATAAATTCATTCTTTAATTAATTCGGCAGTGCTCAATATTTTACAAGGTTTAACATTCGCTCAAAGTTTTCTAGGCCACCTAGATTCATTGACTCAAATTTTAATTTTGTGATGTGCCCTTCAAGACACACTATGTGCTCCAAGGGTTCCACTCACCTTTGAATCAATTTATGATTACGCAACGTGCCCTTCAAGATGCACTATGTGCTCCAAGGGTGGCACTCGCCTTTGACTGGTTTTGGTAGTTGTCCAACCCCTAGAGTCAGCACTCCATTCAGGCAACTTGTGAGAGACTAAGGGCTTCTAAGGAATAAGGACCATGCATTATTACATGCCCCTTAGAATATTTGTGAGTGACTATCTCAGTCTGCCCTCACGGCATCGTGGACCTATTGAACTCGGTAATCGTTAACCTACAATTCGAGCCATGGAAAAAGTGCTAGTAGGTTGTGTCAAGGATGTTGCCACACCTCTCCCTCAATATCTGGTTTATGTGCATGGCCCCTTTACTTCTTATGTGAGTCAGAATAGCAAGTGATCGTCAGCCTGCATCCATCAACGAAACATTTTCAATTATCCATAAACAACATCGTAATATAATCGATCATATGCATAAATGAAATACTCACACCAATACAATCCACTCCCTAATTCAATATGGAGTCCAAGGAGGTCCAGTGATGCCATCGGCATCCTCAATCTGTCAAGTGTCCTGCACACTCAAGGGAAACTCGTCAATAGCATCTATCAATACATAGATATCAAACAACATAAATCATAATCCATCAACATCATCATAAGAATTCATAAGCGAAATAGATAACCATATACTATAACCGGATCACTTGCATGCAAGTGTCCTCAAAGAATAACTCAATATCATGTGCTCACAAGAGCGGGATGTTACATAGTACAAGAAATAAAAGAAGATCAGACGAATAAAGAACAGGTTCGAGAAATTGTACTTTCAGGAATTGTACGAATCCACATATAGAATTCTTTTGGAAGCCTTTTGGAAGCCTTTTGAATAGATTATATTAAATGGATGTGAAATTCATACAAACTTCCACATCAATAAAAAAACATACTCATTTCAATCATTACGTATCATACTTTTCTAAAATCAATCGACTCTTTCTTTCCACGCCAAACGCGCCAATATTCTCTTCTCCATGCGATATCACCATGCTCAAACCCACGCTCCATGGCCTTTCTTTCCATGCTTCTCTACACATGTTACACACCATTCCACACTCCATGCAGTAGCTTGCATGTAAGTCTTGTTGGGTATGTGTTATATTCTTTGCAAGAGTATTATTGTTGGCTCGGTAAATGTGTCGCATTTTTGCCTCATTTTTCGTGTTGCCTTGATTATCATGTCCATTTTTAGGCGGTTCTTCAGCACATGTTTTTTTACCGATGGTTTTCTATTTTCGTTTAAGGAATTAGAGTTGTTGACTAATCTAGGTCATTGGGTTAGGGTTTTGGATGTCGCTAGCTCCTATATTTATATTGTATTGTAAACAATGTATCACTATGAATGAATACAGAATATGTTGGTTTTCCTGGTTTGGGTTTCCAAGGGAAAAATCTTTGTGTAATGTTTGTATTTTCTATTGTATATTTTCTATTCTTTTACTAAAAATCTGTTTGAAGTAAATATTGTACAAGGTTAAAATATACAAGTCTATGCTCCACGCGCAAGTCGTTCCACTCAATTTTATTCCCCACGGTTAGCATGGGTATCTATTCTCACGCGGATGGCACATGCCTTCTCTCACACAAATGGAACACACCTACTCCGAGGTAGTAAACTAGTTGCATGCCTAACGCAGTAGTCAAACAAATAATCTTACAATGGACAACCCTTTACAAAGGTCGCACAAATTTGCAAGTCACCTTCTCACACATATACTCTTTCAACAACTAATATCTTCTTTGGACAGCGTGACATCCATCGCTCTGATACCAAATGAATAATTACACCAGCACACAAATGGAGCAAATGTATTTCTCAATAATACACACCCAACTCAAACTTTATCATTAATAAGAGTAATATTTATGTTATAATATTTAGACACTTAGGAGTTAGTTAAGATGTACTTGGTATAATGTTTCGTTAGGTAAAAGTGTGTTTCTTAGTGTGTTTCTTTAGTATGCATTAGTATGCATTTGTAGTTAGGAAATCTGACGGTCACGATATGTTCCCGACATAGAGTGATCT
>JZKD02S2374326.1:18799-30101 GCA_000966675.3 Picea glauca | reverse complement strand
ATATATATATATATATATATATATATATATATATATATATATATATAAGTAGATGGTATTATTCCTAATTGTGAGTACACAACTTCCAGATTCAAGATCTGTTGCTCCATTCAAATTCTGCATCGATATGGAATTGTCAATTTTGCATTTTCTCTAGACTTAGGATTTTTAGTGAAAATAATTATCTTCCAAATAGAAAAAAATTTGGAAAACTTTTGTAAGACAATGTTTTCTGGCTTGTTGAGGAAGTAGAATGTCAAGTAAATGATTTTTTTTATTTTATTTTTATTTTTAGATTTGTGGTTTGGGGTCCCTTTTCTTCCTTTAAAAATCTCAAAAATCCCCCAAAAGTGGCTTGAAATAGTGGATTTTGGCCTATTTTTGCATCCCCATTCAAATACCTTTTGAATTTGGCCAAAATATCCATTGGGTTTCATCATGTATTATGCCTTGACTCACTTTAAAAATTTCATTAATAATAGGGCCTTTGTCAAGGAGTACCACCCTATTCTTCAAAAACCCTTATTTGCAGTTTCTGGAAAACTGTAGTAGAATTGGTTAATGGTCCTCACCAATGCTTTTGTATTCCTCCTAATTGTAGACCTAACCCTGAAATTTCATTTGGTTCTAATTTTTTCTTCTCCTTCTATGGACAAAACAAGATTTTGACTCCATACTTTTTTTTAATCTTTATCTTAGCCGATGTGGCATGGCCACCAGTCGCAATGATTTTGTCTCCAATGCGATACAAAATTTTTATTCCCTTTTGTGGTGTGTCACATGGGAAATATTTTCCATCGTGACATATCGTATCTGCTAAAAAATATTTATCGCATGTGAAACTTTTGTTCATGCAATGTATTGCATGGCTAGGAAAATCTTTGTCACATGATGATTTTCTTCTTCGTGCGACATATTGCACATACACAAAAATATTTATCATGCGATACAAATATTTCCTCCTTCCAGTGTATTACAATGATATTTTTATTTGGTTCCACACATCACATCACACTTAAAATATTTTCTTGTGATAAACCTTTCGTTCCTTTCCTTCATTACACCACTCTAATCTTTATTTTTCCATGATAAAGTAATTTTTTTTCCTTTATCGCTTTGCTACAATTTTTAATTCCTCATGATAAAGAGAATTTACCTTCCTTTATCACATCACGATAAACATTTGAGCCTTGCAATATCAAATCACTACAAATATTGTATCCTTGCAGTGTAACACATCGAAAATTCTTTCAATGTTATATGTCACACCCTTCAAACTTTTCTTCATTGTGACAACTCTCCTTTATTTATTGCATTGTAGTAAAAATTACTAACTTGCAGTGTATCACACCAATATTATTTTGGTGCGATACATCACCCCACACAAATCTTTTCATTTGTGCGACACACTAAATTTTCTCACTTTTATCATAAAATTTTCTAAGTCTTGAAAAATTAGTCTCCCATGTAATCCTTTGTTTATCACATTGCAAAAAACTTTCTTTTATGCGGTGTATCACACCAAAATTATTTTGGTGTGATACATCGCACACAACAAAAATCCTATTTGTGCGATTCCCAATTTTTATCAAATTTTTTCTAAGTCCCAAGTCTTCATTCCTGCCATGGATTTGACTATTTTTTCCTCCAAGGCCAAAATACACCTATTGTGTTCATTCATTTGACACACCCATGTTGATTTTTGGCCAAAACATGCCCAGAATTAGGTGATTTCATCCAAAGTATTCTCCCCTTCTCACATGGGATTTTTCAATAGATGACATACAAAGTGCGCCTCTATTGTTCTGTAGTAGACCCATGCAACATCGATGTTGAAACCAAGGCTATGATACCAATATGTAATGTACCTAGATCCCATACATAGGAACATTAATAAATCTTCAACTTCTACATTAAACTGTAATGCACCCATTACCAAACCAAAACAAAATACTCTGATACCCATTAAAAATAAGTGTGTGCAGTGTGACAAAAAGCCTCATGCATCTACCAATATTTTTAAATTCATGAGCACATACTATTTCCTCTAATATAGCAACATTTAAACACACTTAGAACACAAAATAAACATAACAATTAAACACAATGTTGGGCCATGGAATTGTCATCCTTTTTACATCCTTTTTTCCTATTTTTAATCCCTTCTTGCTTACCCATAACCTCGTATTAATGCTTATTAATCCATTTTAATGCTTATATCCGGGATTTAGAACCAAATTGATTTCCATTGCATTTCTTCAATATTTGATATGAATTATGGTTAAATATTAGAGAAATAACATATCTTGCATTTACCTTTGAAAAATGGTTTAGTTTGTGATTATTGTAGAACCAGTTGTCATTGATGTTACTTCTACGTTGTCACTGTTGTTACTCCCACAACTTAAGATTCACGATGTGAGTACTTGAGATTTCTTGTATGAGGCTTTATTGAGTTGAAATATGCTTATCCTCAAAATATCTCAACAACTTATATCATACTTTTTGAGAAATTAAGTTTTTACGATTTGCATTTACTTCTAGTTGTGCTATTACAGTTTGTTGTTACTTGTAAGTTACAACATTGCCGAAAACTCCATGTACGGGTTTGAAAATCCATGAAAATCTGTCTTCAACCATTAATACCTACCATGGATTTCTACCATCAACAACCATTTTGAATATGGAAAGAATCTTGGAATCATTAATAAGATTAGTTTGAGTGGTTAACCAATAATCTTGAAATTCTTGGGCAAAAGATCTTGGAGTTATTTATTATTTGCTAATTGTTAGCAAAAGATCTTGGAGTTATTTATTGTTTGCTAATTATTAGCAAAGATCTTGGTTGTTATTTATTAATTGCTAATTGTTAGCAAGGATTATGGAAACCATTCATTATTTAGGAAATCGTTGTAACCATTATGGATTTATTAATTCCATAAGTGAGTTTATTTAGATATTTGTTCTAGTTTTCATTTAATTTATATATAAAAGAGAGCACCCTCTCCATTGTTCGGGGAGGACTCTTGGAACAATGTGACGATGGAATAATTCAGTGAGTTTTTATTTCAATTGTAGTTTTATAATTTCCGTACTGTGTGATTTAATTAATTCAATGAGTTTTTATTTCAATGGTAGTTTTATAATTTCCGTAGTGTGTGATTTAATTAATTCATTTGAGTTTTTATTTCAATTATAGTTTTATAATTCCCGTATTGTGTGATTCAATTAATTCATTTGAGTTTTCATTTCAATTGTAGTTTTATAATTCCCGTAGCGTGTGATTTAATTAATTCATATGAGTTTTCATTTTAATTGTAGTTTTATAATTTCCGTAGCGTGTGATTTAATTTATTTTCCTTGCATATTTGTAATAGATCGATTTCTTTCGATTAGCTCAATTAATTTAGTTAATCTATGTTGATATATGATAATATCAACACTCTGTCCTATGGAGGCAGGACCCACTCCAATAGAACAGAGTGTCATGTAGCTTCTAGATGGTTGCTTTGATTCCTTGTTATGTAATTTCATCATAAATTTGCCGTAGTCTAAATGTGCTACGTTTTTTCCCTTTTCCAGGCATATTTTTATGGGACATTTGTTCTAAATCCGGCTTGGATATGCAGATTTGAGTGGTTAAATCTATATAATCCAAGTGCTCCAAGGATTTTTTAGCACGCTTAATTCATTTCTGCATTCATAAATGCAATTTAAACAACATAAATTTGTGACTTCGTGCGGATTTATGTTGCCGGATTCCCACGAGGAGGACAAAAATATAGAACAGTTAGACAACACCTATAAATTCATGTAGGATTTATTTTATTTAATTCTATAACTAGTTTCTTGATTCAAATTGTTCATGTAATTGGATTACTCATACAAGGTTGTGTTTGTATTGAATTTCATTTATTTAGTTGTTTCTAATATATGCATTTCAGATTGGGTTGCATCCTTTTATGCTGTTGAATAACTTTGCTTAATGCAATGACTATATTTGTTAGTTTAGGTAATGACATGGATCATCTGTGCAAGGATTATGCTCTGATTTCGAGGACTTAGTTAATTTCTTTTCCAGGAAGCAGTTAATCAATCTCCTTTCATCATGCGTGATTTATTTTCAACAAGTGTGGTGTGAATTTCAATTTATGTAAGAGTATTTATATTTTCAATTATGCAATAAGTTTTACTGCACACAACCGAGGTCTCTTAAAGAGACAATTGAGTCATAATCCTGATACCTATGCAACTTGTGTATTTCTTTTCCGTAAGTGTGATTTAATTTCCTGCAAGTGTGGATTTTTGTAGAACCTTGCCATAGCTTAAGAATTGTCTATACTCTGACCACAATGTAATCATTGATACTATGAATACAACACATAGAAAAAATTATGTGTTCCTGCATATACGGTGCACGACAGTTCACAAGTTATATACGAGCCCCATATTGATAATTAAATGTATTGGATATTTTAATAAGACAATTAAATACACTGACATTTTTTGCGTCGTTGCCGGGGAGCTATCATTGGTGCAATATTCTTTCTAGTATCGATTTCCTTTGTTTTTGTTGTTTTGATATGTAGGTGATGTGTGTTTTTTCTTAGGATTATAGAATAAAAGAAAAGAAATCCAAAAATCACTCGGTGCAGTAAGAGCCGGTCATCGTACAAATATCTTTTTCTAGTCGACAAGAAGGTTACAGGTTCTACCACGACTACCACAACATTGGTTGCAATGCTGCAATATTGACGGTTTAATATTGGCGCGACACTAAGCGAGAGAAGACAACAATGCAAAGAGCCAACTAACCCCATGATTACTACTCTTGTTAGCATGAAGACCAATCTGAGTAAATGTCAAAGGCTTGATTTGTATCCTTGAGTAAATTGGCAAAAGGAAGAAGACATTGGTGAATGAGAATTTTACGGAGGAAAGTGCAAGGAGAAGTAGAAGCCTTCAAGCTTGAGTCTGGATTGATCAACAAGGTACAAGGTTAATTTCCATCAATTTTATATAGAATTTTGGGTTGTTGAAGGTTTTAGTCTCATTTCATTATTTACCCATCCTACTCCTTCCCTCTTTTCATCACTTTCTTTACCTTTTACTCCTATATTTTATTCTTTTCCCTAATATTATACTTTTCATCTCTTCCCTTGTTTGCATGCTCTTAGGATCCTTTCTTCCATCTTATCTCTTCTTCCCCTCTTTCTTACCTTTCCTCTTCTTTTTGTTTATTATTAATTGTTCCCCCTACCACCTCTTCTCTCCTTTCTCTTTTCATTATTTCTTCATTATCTTCTTTATCTCACCCTCTTCCTATCAATTCCCTCCCCTTCTATTCATTCAACCATACTTATTCATTTATACCCTTTTTGCAACCCTTGATTACCTCTTCCCACACATAGTCTCTTTGATCTCGAGCATAATTTCAAATGCACACTACTTGATGGATTGATGATGGTAATATGTTTTTTTAATTAAACTTTCAAATCCATCCTCGTACAAAAATCATAATTTCATTGTGGCCACTATTTCATGGGTAGTGGGACATTCCATGGACTCTCTTGAATCCTCCTGGTGGTTATGACATGATCTCACTATACCAATTTCATATTTGAGGTAATAGGGTACTTCATGGATTTACACAATGGTTATGTCAGGATCCTTACTCTTATGCCACATGTTGACTAAATGTTTGATATTTTCTCTCATTTAGGTGTTGTTTTTTTCATTTTCCCCTAGATATTGTGTAGGTCATATCACACAATCTAGGAATTGGATGCTTGAAATTTTTGGCATGTGTATGTATTCCATTGAAATTATATGCCTACAAACATTCACACATATTTGGATCACCATTTGGGAGCTATCACTTATTTATTGAATTTTATGGCATGTTGGCTTGGTGAATTCACTGAAAACACAATTGGGACAATCATGTTTTGAGAGACCAAATGGGAATATTTGATCCAGATGGATATCAGTGGCCACCCACCTATTCCACTGGCCCAAAGAACAATTTTCCATTTTGGAAGTTTTTTATAGTTTTTTGGGTCCCAAACTTCCGGGGCCGTTTTGAGGCCCTAACCAATGTTGTTTTGGACTTTTTGGGGGTTAAGGGTTGCCAATGGAATTCATTTAAACTCGAAGAAAGTTGTGCTTCTAGGATATACCTTTTCAACGAGGTATCAAACACCCCAAACGAAGATCGTATGCAAAATTTACCCCCTCGGGAAGTTGACGTATCAACTACCCCCATCGAGGCCCACAAACCTTTTGGTGCTTCATCTCCTTGGGTTAGGGTTTTGGATGTTTAGGGTTTTATCATTTATTATTCATGTTAAAAATTCCTTTTGAGCCTCATTGTAATTGACTTCTTGTGAATGAGTGTAGCAGACACATATCTTCTCAGAGATAAGCTACCACCATTCTAGCTAGCTTGTGTGCTTTTGCATTTTACAGTCTTTTGTATTTCAGACAATCATTAATATAATCTAATATTTACTATATTATTGTGTTCTTTGCCATATATTTGTGTATTTATTTTTTATATCTTATATTTTTTCCTTCATATCGTTCCCCAAAATAATCTGGATCAGTAGTATCAGAGCGGTTTACTCCTTGTCGTTCTTAGTGCATATCCCCAACGAGATCAAGGTATAGAGAGTTGGGTCTCGAGCTTGTTTCTCTTGAAGAAAACTGCTCTCGTATGCCCAAGCAACCTTCCATGGTGGAATAAAGGAGGGACGACATGATGTGATATCCTTTCAAACCGTTGTTTGAGGAATCCCTATCGCGACAGAGGAAAGAGATGATGGATAATTTCACCCAAATCCTTCATCGGTTGCCAACAACAATAGAGGCACCTTCAACCAGCAATCACTTCGGAGGTTCGAAACCCTTAAAGATAAAAGTTAACTTTGATATTCTTTTATTTGAAGGCCGGATAGATGTTGAAGCTTTAGAAAAATGGTTAAATATGCTAGAGGGTTATTTCTCTGTCCAAAATTTTTCCAACAGTGAAAAGATCAGCTTCACGCTTCTTAAGGCCCTTCCCCATGTTAGAGATTGGTGGGAGACTTACTGTGAGCAACATGCTGAGGATGAGTCTGTAATTTTTGGGCTAGGAACCAATTGGGTGAATTTTTGTTGATTCCCTCAAGGAACAATATTACCCTGTTGGAAGTTATGATGACCGGTACACGAGATGGACCACACTGCGCGAAGAGAGGGACTAAACAGTGCCAGAGTTCACAAATATTTTCCATACCTTGTGCACCAAGCTGGGTATCAAATAATCCGAGCGACATATGGTCCTAAAATACCTTGGGGCTCTACATAGGTACATCCAAACTGAAATGGAGTTTCTAGACATCTTGTCATTGGGAGCCGCTTATTGATATGCTGTCAAAATCAAGCAGAAATTCAAGCAACATAAAAAGAGGGAGTTTAGGTCTGCAAATATGCAATTTCCAAAGTATGGTAAGGGTGGCTATAAATCCCAGGCCAAACGACAAAGCAAGGATTACCAAACCCAGGATAACCATCCCAAGCCACCAACAAATAAGGGTAATGGGAAGTCAAATTAGGACACTCGAAAATGGTGCAAGTTCCATAAAATCCCTTAGAACAATACTGATGAATGTCACTCCAAACAATCGTTGTTGGATAATATGGAATCCCTAGGGTTAGATGCTGAATCATAATCTGCTTCAGAACAAAAAAAAGGGAAGATATATCATTGATGCAGAACCTAGTGTCACCATCGCTACCACAAAAGTTGAACCAGAGGAACTAGAGGAGCATGAATAAGGGGATCACCTTTTCCACTCACAGATGTGGTTGAAGGGAACTCCATTCCATTTCATTGTTGATAGCGGTAGCCAGAAGAACCCGATCTTAGTAGAGGTTGTCAATGTTGATTTTTTAATGAAAAAATCAGAAATATTTCATTCACACATTTTGTCAAACACTTAGCAACCTAAAGATAACTGTCTTCTTAAATTTCAGAAATGCATACCCACATTCATAAATTTCTATAAGCATAAATACACATTGTTAAGCAAAATATGTAGCATAAAATACACAATGGACAACAACCCATAACTCACAGAAATTTAGGCAAATGCCAGGGAAAACTCCAATGTGGGGAAACCCAACGAGAGAGAGAGAGATATCTATTATTCAGCTTCAAGAAAGTGTATTACAGTAGCAAACTAACAATTTCCAGCCAAGGAAAAATACCTCACAGCACCAACAAACAGTTCCAAAAATTCTGTCTTGAAAACCGTGCCCAAGTCCGTACAATTGTACGACCTCCTCCAAATCTGTGCCTCGAAAAATGTGCCCAACAAGGTACTGTACGACTTGCATAGTACGACCTAGCAGTAGCAAGAAAACCTAGAAAAATGCCTTGGTTTCTGTGCCAAACAACAACCTCGAAAACCGTGCCCTTCTTCTTGCTGTACGGACTGTATGGATCCATATGGTACGAGCCAACAACAGAAAAATGGTACAACATTGCAGACATAAAATCTCCTTGGGATTTGTACCCTCTTTCTCCTTGGGAAATGTGCCCTCTCAAGCTGCTCACTTTCCTCTCTCAAACCTACTCTGAAAATCTCTCTAACTCAACTCCTCTCGTCTTCTCCGATGTGTTTTTCTCACATCCCTAAGCATGTATATGTACTTTTCTCTTTTCCCAAGAAACCCTAACTTACATAACCAACTCAATCTAATGGCTATCATAAGTCTAATATGAGGGCTGATATTTAATGCTCCTCATTAATTACAAAATAAGTAATAAATGCTCATTAAATACTTTTTGGGTCCCACAACTTAAAATCACTTTAAGTTATAAAGTACATTCACTTTATAAAAGCACTTTATTTAAAAAGTCACTTTACAAACATATCTAGGAAGTATGACTTTATGTCCTCCCCATGACAAAACACAAAAACATGAATGAGGACATCCCTTGTTATATTTCAACACTCCCTCTTAACGAGGAATGTACTCGCTGCCATCTTCATCATCTGGTTCCATCATACTGTGCTCTATAGGAGCTCCCTCTGAATCTGGAGCCATCTGCAACACTTGCATAGAACTCGAACTAGAATATCTTCTCCTGGCAACCTCCTGGAACCATGAGCTCACTTCATCTTGAGCATCGATTTGATCAACCTGGTTGAGCCTTCTGCCAGTGCTAAGAAGAGACTCACTCTCTTCTCTTGGAATGCAAGACTGATACCTTGGCGCCACCTCAGTCTTAGAAGCCTCCTCACACTCCTCATCCGATGCTGAATCATACATCATAGGCTGTCCTCTCAACATATACAACCTATCCACCCGGTTACCGATCAACTGCAGCTCTACCGGATCCACTCCCTCTCTATAGATAAAGACATGTTCCCTCTTGAACAATACGCAATTTCCTACATCCTGCAAGGCTGAGATTGAGAGCAAGTTAATGCTCAACTCTAGAACAAAGAGAACTCCATCAATCTCCAAGAGTCCCCCAAACTCGAGTTGGAATCTAACATTCCCAACTCCACGTACAGCTCTCGCCATACCACCTTCATTTACCACCTGTCGACCAGGACCAATCTCTGTGAAGTCTGGGAATACGCGCCAGATTCCCGTCATGTGGTTAGAGGCTCTGCTATCCACAACCCATCTAACATCACCTCCAAATCCTCCGTTGCCGACACTAGAAACTAGGGTAACCAAAGAAAATTCGCTATCAAAATTTGAAGCAAAGTCCTCTATGGCTACTATAGCACCTATCTCAGGCTCCTCAAACTCCTTCTTCTTCTTCTTCTTCCTCTTAGGACATTGAGAGGCAAGGCGCCCAAACTGGTTACAACAAAAGCATCTGACTTTACTCAAATCCCTTCCAGAACTTCCTTTCTTCTTTCTCTTTGCCACAAGAGCAACATTCTCATAAGCTCTGTCTATCTTCTGATCATTGTTCTGAGATCTTTCTTGCATCTCCTCTTGAGTGAAATCATCCCACAGTCTGCTCCAATCTGGTAGATCCTCACGACCCACCACGCACTTCACGAAGACTTCCCAATCTTTGGTGAAGCCATTTAAGGCTATCCTCACCGACTCAGAATCCGAAGTGATCTCTCCAACAACTGCCAGCTCATCTTTAACTTGATCCACCCAGGTAGGATAAGAAGATACACTCTCCTCCTTACCCATCTTGGTATCATGCAACTTATCCCTCAAGGCCATCTTCTGGTTCTTGTTCTTCGCCTCGAACAAGTTCTTAAGTGCATCCCACATCTCCTTGGCAGTCTTTTTCTCAGCCAAGTGTGGAATAAGGTGATCCTTCACCCCATCAAGAATAATCCTCTGAGCTCTGGCTTCCTTGACCTCATGCAATTCCAAAGCAACAAGATCTACTACAACGAAGTTGACATAGCTGTAGATCTTGTTCTCTTTGAGAATGACTGACAAACGAACCTTCCACTGCAAGTAGTTGGAAATGCCATCCAACCGATCCTCATATCTAATGCTTGCAGCCATATTCCCTATCACAACTCAAGGAAAACAATCACACCCTTTTGCCCAAATATCACATTGCCCACTACCAGAGAGAAAGCTCTGATACCATGTTGATTTTTTAATGACAAAATGAGAAATATTTCATTCACACATTTTGTCAAACACTTAGCAACCTAGAGATAACTGTCTTCTTAAATTTTAGAAATGCATACCCACATTCAGAAATTTCTATAAGTAGAAATACACATTGATAAGCAAAGTATACAATGGAAAATACACAATGGACAACAACCCATAACTCACAGAAATTTAGGCAAATGCTAGGGAAAACCCCAATGTGTGGAAACCCAACGAGAGAGAGGGAGATCTATTATTCAACTTCAATAAAGTGTATTACAGCAACAAACTAACAATTTCCAGCCAAGGAAAAATACCTCACAGCACCAACAAATAGTCCCAAAAATTCTATCTTGAAAACCATTCCCAAGTTCGTACAGCTGTACGGCCTCCTCCAAATCTGTGCCTCGAAAAACATGCCCAACAAGGTACTGTACGAACTGCACAGTATGAGCCAACAACAACAAGAAAACCCAGAAAAATGACTCAGTTTCCGTGCCAAATAGTTGCCTCGAAAATCATGCCCTTCTTCCTGTTGTACGGATTGTATGGTATGACCTAGCAACAGAAAAATGGTACAACACTGCAAAAAGAAAATCTCCTTTGGATTTGTGCCCTCTTTCTCCTTGGGAAATGTGCCCTCTCAAGCTACTCACTTTCCTCTCTC
>JZKD02S2374326.1:0-10635 GCA_000966675.3 Picea glauca | reverse complement strand
GGAAACCCAAACCGGGAAAACCAGCATATTCTATATTCATTCATTGTGTTACAATGTTTACAATACAAAATACATATAGGAGCCAACGGCATCCAAAACCCTAACCCAATGACCTGGATTAGTCAAAAAAACCCTAATTCCTTAACCGGAAATAGAAAACCATTGGCAAAGAAACCATGTGCTGAAAAACCACCTAAATATAATGCAGTCCCGAAAATGCGGTCCCTATGCGAACCTTCTAATAAGTCATCTTACATTTATTATGTCCACATTGATATATCTAACTACCATAGTGGGCCTTATTTAATAATATAGTGGACCTAATCCACCTTACATTGAATGACCTCCATTGTTATCACTATGGGCCCTTCGACCCCCCCCATTACCTCTCTAGCTACACTACATATATCTAACTACCATAGTGGGCCTTATTTAATAATATAGTGGACCTAGTCCACCTTACATTGAATGACCTCCACTATTATCACTATGGGCCCTTCATCCCCCCCATTACCTTTCTAGGTACACTACACGAAGCAACTAATGAACTTGTCGGTGATCCTTTAGATCATCATTGAACACATTAACAATTCCAATAAGCCTCTTCTCTTTTGGCTCAATTTTCAAAGACTCGTGATCCAAACACATTTGTAGAAGTTTAAGGTCCACAAATTAGGACACAATAATGAACGAAGAGTACCACTCTTTAATGAAAAACAATACTTGGGATCTTGTACCTCTTCCGAAAGGAAGAAAACTTGTCATATGTAAACGGGTGTACAAAACCAAGTATGCATCAGATGGAAGTATTGAAAGACACAAGGCTTGGTTAGTTGCCAAAGGATTCTCTTAAGTTGAAGGAATTGAATATAATGAAACCTTTGCCTCTGTAGCCAAAATTAACTCCATATACATTGTTCTGGCCCTTCCTACCTCACATAAATGGGAGGTCTATCAAATGGATTCTAATTCTACCTTCTTACATGGGGATTTGCAATAAGAAAGCTACATGGAACAACCTCTTGGCTATGTCTAGAATGACTCCAACCTTGTTTGTTGCCTTAAGAAATCTCTTTATGGTCTTAAGCAAGCTCTTTGAGCTTTGTATGCCAAAATGGATAACATTCTCCTTGACAATGGATTTTCTAGATGTCATTTTGACCCTACTATCTATACCAAGAAAGTAGGAATCCATCTCATAATATGTGTTATTTATGTTGATGACCTTATCCTCACTAGTAGTGACCCTAAAATTTTAACCCGAGTGAAATCTAGCCTAAAAAATAAATTTGAAATGATAGACTTAGATTATTTGCATTATTTCCTTGGCCTCCAAGTATTGCAAAACCAAGGAAGGAATCTTTCTTTCCCAGTCTAAGTATGCTTGTGACCTTCTTTGATCTAGGATCTTTTCATTCATGTGACTTATTAAAGAATTGTATTAAATGAGCATAAATTGAAGTGCACCATAAAGAAGGAAAAGTTCAATAATAAAGAGGCATAAGCATCAAATTTGAACACAAAAAACTTGATAACGGAGTTCGTCCCTGATGAACTACGTCTCTGGGTCCTGCTCTCAAATGGGTAGGCCTTTTTATTAACTCAGCAAAAGAATTTGGAAAAACACATAAGTACACCTCATTCTAGAAATAAGCTGCAAAACTTTTGATCAGATTAGAAAACAGGCAACACCATTGAATTCGTGGCTTCAAATTACCCAAAAATGACTGTCTCCACACCTCAATCTAACTTTGACACTCCCAGGCCCATGAGAAATCTCGTCTCGATTTTTGTGCCTGTAGGCTACAATTAATTCCATATACTTGCCTCGTAAAATGTGCTCGGCCATACCGTCGAGCACCCTCCTCCCATGCATTGACAAACTAGGTTTTTAAATTAAAAGGCGGGCGGACTATCCAACTCGGTCGTTTGGCCCAACGGTTGGCGGAGGCTATTATTAAAGTGTTGGTTGGGGAGATCCCGAGGTCAAACCCACGGGCCTCCCCTTTTGGCTTATAGTTACAACAAAATATATGGTGGTGTTAACCACCGCCAAGTTTGGAGATTTCACCATTTAGATTTGTTGAAGTCAAATATAATGGAGGTCGACCACCAGATTTGGTGAAACTCCGCCAAATTTGGTGGATCGTCCTTTTAATTTTGCAAATTTGGTTACAGGCCCTCATTGGGCATCTGCCCACTGCTACGTGGTAGCCAATGACTGGGCCACGTGGTGGCCATTCATTGGCCGACATCACCTTCTTACATAATCACTACCATATCACCTCCTACCTAGTCAGCTCACCACGTCACCTGCCAGGTGGTTGTATGGATGCCACGTGTCTGCCACGTCATGTATGGCCTACCACGTGGTTGTATGGACTGCCATGTGGCACTTTTCCATTGGTCCACATACCAATTGGAAAATGCCAAAATGGGTGACATGTGGCAGCTTCTGGTGCAGCCACATCATCATGTTGATGTCATCATGACACATGTTGATCTCTGATTGTGCCACATACCTTGTATAGACGTTGGCGTCATCCGTACTGATGTTGGCATCAGCAGTACGGATGCTGACTCATCTCTGCTAACTAGGCTAGGTTGACCAAAACTTTGACCGTGAATATATTTCGATCCGTAACTCTGTTTGGCGAACCGTTTACGTCGTTGGAAAGCTTGCAACGTGCTCTTCATGATGATGCCAATTTCGCTGAGTTTTGAGGCCTTTGATTTGTTTTTCTTTTCTCCACTTGTTGAGGCCATTCTGAGCTTTCTGAGGAACTTTTGAGAATTCTAAGTTATCCTTAGGCCTCTATGGATCTTTTCAGATCACACCTTCCCACTGAGAGCTTTTGGACCACCAAAATCCTTTATCAATCAACAGGTAAGTGAGGGAATATTTCTCTCACTTTGTCTTTCTCCATCCACTTTGCCTTGCTTGGATGTGTTCCCTTTAAGCCTAATCGACGATAATCAACATCACCTCTGCATGAAGTCCTCGTCCTTTTGTCCAGGATGATATCTTCCTTTAACTCGTCCAAGTACTCAGAAGTAAACGCATCAACCGAGGGTAATGAAACTTCATCACCTTGATCCATGATCATGGGAGGCTTTAAAAGTTTCAAGTTTTCCATGTTTACAATTGAGTAAATCTGCATATAAGGTGGAAGATCTAGATGAAAAGCATTGGTGTCGCTTTTCTCCAAAATAGTGAAGGGTCCATATCGGATGAGCTTGAGTTTCTAACCTTCACCCTTCAACCACTCCTTGCTGATGTGAAGCCATACTTGGTCTCCAACCTGGAACTGATGATCAACTCTATGCTTGTCATGACGACCCTTATACTGTGCTTGACTTTTCTCCAATTGTTCCCTGATTGCTTGGTGCACTTGTTGGATCCTTTGAATGAACTTGCAGGCCCTGCCTTCATTTATTTCTTCGTTTGAATCGACATCTTTCCCATACATCAAGTCCAAAGGGACCTTAGGAAAGTACCCAAAGCATGTCTCAAATGGTGAACACTGAGTGCAGGAATGTAAGGCTCGATTGTAAGCATGTTGAATATAGGGTATTTGGTCATCCCACAACTTGGGATGTTTACTGCAGTAGCCTCGAAGAAAATGTACCACTGTTTGGTTAACAACCTTTGTCTGATTGTCGGTCTGTGGATGAAAAGTTGCACTCCTCTTCAACTTGGTGTTCATCATTCTCCACAAACTTGTCCAAAACTCTCGAAGGAATCAAGTATCTCGATCCAAGATAATGGATGTGGGCAACCCAAATTGAACCCAAACATATTGAAAGAAGAGATTAGCAGTATGCTCAGCAGTGACCTAGTTTTTACATGGAATCAAGATACACATATTGCTAAACCTATCCACTACTACATGCAAGTATTCATGACCACTTTTCGACATTGGTAAATCCCCTACAAAGCCCATGGAAATACTTTCCCATGGATGAGACAGAATAGGAAGTAGTGAGTACAACCCCAATTTTATATTAGTGGGCTTGCAAGGAGAGCACATCACACACCCCTTTACATACTTGGTTACAATTGCTTTCATATGAGGCCAGTAACAAAACCTTTGCAAATGAGCCATGGTTTTTCCTACCGCAAAATGCCCATACACAAGAGAAGTGTGAGCTTCCCGTATTACATGGACTCGTTCATTTTTAGGAATACACAGCTTTCCAAGATGATAGAGTAAGTTCTCCTACAAACAATAGTTATCCACATGTGCACCAAGGGTTAGCTTCTCAAATACATCCTTCAAATCTTCATCAACAAAATATTGTTCAACATAGCTATCATGAGATAAAGAAGCATTCTTCAAAACAATAGAAGCAACAATAGGAGGTCTAGAAAGCATATCAACTACTTTGTTACTTGTAACCTTTTTATACTTGATTACCAAATGGAACTGTTGAATAAAAACCATCCACCTGTAATGTCGAGATTGTTGCAGCTTGGTTTATGCTTGGAGATACTTTAAGCATTGGTGATCTGTATGTATGATTGTTTCCTTCCCTAACAAGTAATGCTTCCATTTTTCACACTTCGAACTAATGCATACAACTCTTTATCATATGTAGGATAGTTAACAACAACTTGGTTAAAGGTTCCAGAGTGGTAACAGATAGGCTTATGATACTGCATCAATACTGCACCCATGGCATAACCGTTGACATCTATCTCGATCTCAAATGGTTGTTGAAGATTCGATAATGCTAATACTGGTATTGTACTAATTTTTTCCTTCAAAGTGTCGAAGGCCTTTTGTTGCTTTCCTCCCCACTGAAAAGTGTTCTTCACACTGGTCAAGGCATGTAAAGGAGTTGCAATAAATGAGAAGTTTGTGATGAATCTCTTCTAGTATTGAATTGCACCCAAGAAGCTTTGTACTTCGGTTACATTTTTGGGCTCAGGCCAATTTACAATTACATCAATTTTGGAAGGATCAATTTTCAATTGTCCTCCTCCTACAATATGACCTAAGTACACCAGGGCAGTCTTGCCAAACTCGCATTTAGACAATTTTACATACAACTTTTCCCTTCACACAGTATCCAATACTTGTTTTACATGTCGTACATGTTCATCCCAAGTCCCACTAAATATAAGAATGTCATCTAAATACACAATTACAAAGTCATCTAAGAATGGATTGAATACATCATTCATTACACGCATGAAGGTTGTTGGGGCATTACAAAGCCCAAACGACATAACTAACCACTCAAATAGACCCTGTTTGGTTTTATAGGCAGTTTTCCATGCATCTTGTTCTGCAACCCTGATCCAATGGTAACCACTGCGCAAATCCAACTTAGTGAAATAAATAGCATTCTTTAATTGATCAAGTAAATCATCTATACGAGGAAGAGGGTATCAAATTTTTATTGTGATTTTGTTTAAGGCTCAATAATCGATGCACATTCGCCATGTGTCATCCTTCTTTGGCACCATCACAATTGGAGAACCACAAGGAAATGAACTAGGTCTGATGACCCTTCGGTCCAATAAGTCATGTACCTGTTTCTTGATTTTTGTCATCTCTACAATCGACATTTTTTACATGCCCACATTAGGAAGGGGAGAATCATGTTGAAGATGTATTTCATGTTGGATTTCCCTCTTAGGAGGTAATCCATCTGGTTCTTGAAAGACCTCGTCATAATTAGAAACAATATCAATTAATTATTTCTTATGGGAAGGATCAAATCCTTGGAAGGCGTCGCATATTCCAACATCCTTTTCTCTTACAACCATGAGTACACAACTCTTATTTGTGTTTATGATTCTTTTCATATGTCCTGCACTAACAAGTGTTCTATTAACCTTCATGTTGTGGGCTCTAACAATTTCCACTCCTTCTTTAGTAAGGTGATATTTGTTCTCATGACGAAAGAAGTTTTTTTTTCTATCATAAAGATATGGACTCCCCAACATTATGCCACATATATAAAGTGAAACAACATCCAAATCAACTTCATCAACCAATTTTGAAGCAATAGNCCTCCCCTTTTGGCTTATAGTTACAACAAAATATATGGTGGTATTAACCACCGCCAACTTTGGACATTCTACCGTTTAGATTTGTCGAAGCAGAATATAATGGAGGTCGGCCACCAAATTTGGCAGAACCTCCGCCAAATTTGGTGCACCGCCTTTTTAATATTGCAAATTTGGTTATGGGCCCTCATTGGGCATCTGCCCGCTGCCACATGGCAGCCCATGACTAGGCCACGTGGTGGCCATTCATTGGCCCATGTCACTAGCTTACACAATCACTTTCACATCACCTCTTGCCTATTCAACTCGCTAGGTGGTTGTACATATGCCACATGTCTGCCACATCTTGTACGTCCTGCCATGTCATGTACGGACTATTAGGTGGAACTTTTCCATTGGTCCACATACCGATAAAAAAAATGCCAAAAACGGGTGACACGTGGCAGATTCTGGTGCAACCACATCATCATGACACGTGTCGATCTCTGACTATGCCACGTACCTTGTACAGATGTTGATGTCATATGTACTGATGTTGACGTCAGCAGTACAGATGTTGACTCATCCCTGTTGATTGGGCTAGGTTGACCAAAACTTTGACCACGAATATCTTTCGATCCGTAACTCTGTTTAATGAACCGTTTACGTCGTTGGAAAGCTTGTGATGCGCTTTTCGCGATGATGTCAATTTTGCTAAGTTTTGAGGACTTTGAATTTTTGCCTTTTCTCCGCTTGCTGAGGCCATTCTGACCTTTCTGAGGAACTTCTGAGAATTCTGAGTTATCCTTAACCCTCTCTGGATCCTTTCGAATCATTCTTCGTCATTTTCACATGGATGATTTTTAACCATTGCCTTTTCCCTTCCAGTCTGGTGTCAAACTTACTACCATTTGTACTTCTCCTGAAGTTGATGCCACCTTGTATCGTCAATTAGTTGGTAACCTCTTATATTTTACTCATACCCATCTTGATATTTCCTTTGTTGTTGATCTTGTTGCCCGGTATACGAAAACACCCCGTGAAAGCCATTGGAAAGCAACTAAAAGGATAGTTTGGTATGTTTGAGGTACAATTTAGTTTGGGATACATTACAGTTAAGGGTGGACTCCCTTGTTGATTGGTTTCACTAATTTGGATTGGGTCGACAACCCTGATGATCGAAAGGCTGCAAGTTATGTTCTCAGCCTTGGTTCTGGACCTATCACTTGGGCTTGTAAGAAACAACAAGCTATTTCTATTTCTTCAATAGAAGTAAGGTACCAAGTAGCGGTTAATGCAAGTCAAGAATCCTTGTGGCTTCGACAGATCCTTTCAGACTTTGGATTCCAGCAATAGCATCTGACCACCCTCTAGTGTGACAATCAGAGTGCCATCAAGCTCGCCAAATACCTAGTTCAACATCAGTGAAAAAAACACATCAAGCTACACATGCACTTCATCATAAACTCATTCATGATTGAGTTAATGAAGTGCTCTTTTTACCCACAGAAGATCAAGTTGCAGTCATATTCACAAAGTCTCTTACAGAAGCAAAGTTTTCCAAACTTCGATCTATGTCAGGAGTTCAAGAAGTTTTCATTAAGGGGGAATATGCTCTAATGCCTCCTTCCTTCTCCTATTGCGTCGCCTTTGTAAATCCTTCAACCCTATCCCAAGTTGTTCTTAAGGGGGGATGTTAGGATATTTAGACACTTAAGAGTTAGTTAAGATCAAATTTCTCTGTTGTTAGGTTAAAGTTTGTTTCTTCAGTATGCATTTGTAATCCGACAGTCACGATATGTTCCTGACATAGAGTGATCTAATAGCTCATATTTTGCTCGATATTAATGGCTACATTGATTTGTGGCTTAACACCCAATTGGTCCATGATATTTATTTAAAGAGCATGGAGGGTCATTTTCTGATGATCGATTGTGAGAATCTCTTTTTAATATTTTTTCTTTTGCATTAATAAATTGCCTCAAGTGGTTGTGTTGGTCGGGGTCGTGGATGTGTCCCCATAGGGTTTTACCATGTAAAACATGGGTGTGTTGATATTTGATCTAGTTGTGTGATTGGTTACTGAAGGTTTTCATTCTCTATTGGAATACCTGTGTTGTCGAACATATTATCTAATTATCCCCTTTGACTTATTAAATTCAATTATTGAATGCATGTAAGAGGTTGGTGGGAAATTCATCTCACCTAGTTAAAATAGCATGGGATAATTACACTCATGATGGGAATTGTGTCATTGAATGCATATAAGAGGTGGGTGAGAGGTTGATCTCACCTATTTATCATAGCATGGGTTCAGTATGATCTTTTGGGGAATTGTGAGAGTCAAACATGCATGGAAGAAAAAGAAAAGGAAATTCAAGTAGAGAAAGAGAGTTAATTTTATAGTTGGGTAGATGAGAGGGAAACAAAAGTTTTGGGATGGGAAAGGGAGGTGGCCATAGTGTTTATTGAAGATATCTTTATGGATCTGGAAATTTCATGGGGAACTAGGATGTCATGCATGTTATGATTTTTCTATTGAGAAAATTACCCAAGAGCATGTGTAAATGTTGTTGTGATGACTCCATTACAATTGGAATTCCTGGATCCCCCTTCTTGTATATTCTTATCCAGTCTATGATAGATCCCTGGAAGGGATCATGATTTTTTTAGGGATTTTAGTGCAAATAAGGAAATATCATCCCCTAGGTTGTGCAAACTGATGGGAAAAAGAGTTGGGTAATTAGTATTGTTGTAGGAGTCTTTTTACTATGAAAATATTGGATATTGGGTTGATGTGTGGATAGTATCCATCCATAAGACACATTCTTTTCTTGTGTACTCATATCTCCAACTCAAATGTGACCTACTACTGAGAGGACAAGAGCAACATAGTTTATGGTTGGGTTGAACATCCCTTGTACATAGCCAGTTGGTGATATTTTCTCATAAGATAAGTGTTATGGCCACTATATTTATTTACTATTTTAAATGTTGTGTTTAACTACTATGTTTATTCTATGTTATGAATGTGTTTAAATGCTACTATATTGGAGGAAATAGTTTTCTTTCATGAATTTAAAATTATTGGTAGTTGCATGAGGCTTTTTGTTATGTTGCACACATCTATTTTTAATGGGTATTAGAGTATTTTGTTTCAGGTTGGTAATGGATACATTATAGTTTGGTATCAAAGATGAAGATGTAGTAATATTCCTCAATATGAGATCTAGGTAGATTACACTTACCACCATCAAATACTACCTCACACATACAAATAATTGTGTACAGTTATGAAAGATATAGGAATGAATTATCACAAAATTGAAGTGTGTCCTAATGATCATATTATATATTTTGGACAACATGCAAAAAGGTTTGAATGCCCTAATGTGGAATTAGTATATATCACACTAATTAGGTAACAAATAAGGTGCCCTCAAGGATTTTCGCCATATCCCCATAATTCCACATTTCAAATGATTGTTCAAGTGAAAAAACATAGAAAAGTTTATGGATTTTCATGTATGGAAGAGAAGTGAATATGTTGTTATGAAAATGCATGGAGATGGTTCTACATTTAGTGGCATCGAGGAGAGGTGGCCCATTTTTAAATAAGAACCTTGTAATGTTAGAGTTTTAATAGCAGTTGATGGTGTCGATCCATTTGGAGAGCGTGGATCCATTTACTCGGTTTGGCCCATTTTTGCTATAAACAATAAACTTCCTCCTTTGATGTCAATAAAGAGGGAGCACATAATGTCAACATTAATTGTTCTAGGTATTTATTGTTAGGAATTCTCACAATGTACCAATTAATTTTTTATTTTTGTTAACTATTTTGTATGTACAAGTAATTAATTATTTGTAAGTACCAAGTTAGAGATATGGATGTATATCTTGAGCCTCTTATTGATGAATTTTTAAAGTTATGGACCAACATCACTATGGATGTATAAGTTAAGCCTCTTATTGATGAACTTTTAAAGTTATGGAACAACATCACTATGGATGACATATCCAAACCAATAGGTCAAAAACAATTCCAATTCCATTGAATACTTACATGGACAATTCATGCCCACATGTTAACACGTTTTTGTGTATGCAAAGTGAAATGTAACTCTATATATCATCTATTACTTCATGTAGTTTTTTAATATTTTGGTATTCTATTAACATTATTTTATATCATGCAAGTCTTGAAACAAAGGGTAAATATGCATGCTCAATATGTGGTCCCAGAACAATATCTAGACATTCAAGAAGTTTAGGAAAGGAGGTGCATGATGAGTATAGGAATTTCCTCCCCGGGAACCATAAGTATCGAACTAAATAAATAAGTATATTTAAAGGAAGAGAAGAGGCTTATGAAGAATGATACCTCAATTATGGAAAAAAGGCATTTGAGAACAATCGTGAAAAGCAATTGGTTTCAATTACATCCATATTTATTTTATTTTTCTCCTCAGAAAAAAGCATAATTTTATTCATCCTAAGAGACAAAATTACATTTTGTAGGTTGTTTATGGATAAATTCGTGAGTGCAGACACAGACCAATCTCCCCAGATCCACCTGGATCTGGAACAAACCGTGACAGAATACTACTCTTTCCCTAGATCTAGATATTGAATGA
>JZKD02S2374293.1:18751-30103 GCA_000966675.3 Picea glauca | reverse complement strand
ACAAATATGTTGCAAAATATAGTGGATTTGTGATTAGTCCTTCAAGTACCCACCTTGACACTCATGATCCCATATATATTCTCCTATAACCCTAGATTTGAACTTGATATCTCCCCTCGTCACTCAGATCTCATAGATCTATTGTTTTACATCTTCAGATATGATCGCTCTCAGAGAAACATTTCTCTGATACCATGTTGATTTTACCACTTCTACCATGCACCTGACATTTATCTCAAAATAAAATCACTTTATATACTAAAATAACAGTTAAGTAATCAACTAAACATACAGCGGAAGCATAAACTAGGAAACCAAAATTGTCACACACAAGAAACCAATATTTTTGGGTAAACTACCCCTGAAAAAACACCGGAGGGAAAACCAGTTCGAACATGCTTTTATTAAGGTCAATTCAGGGCTCCTGTAACAAGTAAAATGGCCCACTAAGAGAATATACACTGCAAACAAACCTAACAATCCTTGTGTTGTTGTATGACCCTGTACCAATATGCTTTTCAAGGTGTATGTTCCTTTCCTTTAGCAAATCTGCATACATACACAACTGTCTTCATTGAGACCCATGTACATGTATAGAAACTATATATGGAAACTTCCATATGGCACTACACTTCCCTCTGACTTCTATCAATAGAAACCCACCCGTGGCTGCCTCTTCTCTCTCTTCTCCTTGATTTGTATGATCTCTATATGAAATTCCTTCTCCACCTATCCAAAATATTGAATCTTTGTCTTTCATGATCCAAACCTCTCTACATCCACACTTGGAAAAAATATCTTCACCCAACTAGTGAGATATCCTCACTCTCATGTAAGAAAAATTCATTCTTTGCTTCTACACTCCTCACACTAGAAAAATTTCTTCTTTGTTATCCTTGACCTTGGTCTCTCACCAAAAGTATCGAACTTGATATCTCACCAAAGTCTCCCACAAGTGTCTTCCTTCTTCACCCTATCCTTGCTTTTATAATCATGAGTTATAATCTAAACCTAATATCCAAAGTGATTGACGGTTGAGATTACTTCTCACACCCACTTAAGATTTACATGCTTAGATTACATGCTAATTACTTTTAGCACTTTCCTTAAATAATTGAATTAACTAATAAAAAAACTTTTAATTTAATTAATTCCTTTTAACTAAAGTAAACTCAAGGATAGAAGTCTTCCAATGACTTCCACATGCTAGACACATGGCAATGCATAAGTACATGTCTAATGCTACCACTAACATCAACAAAGTAGAGGAGAAAATGAATTCTAGTTTATGTTAGCAAACCATTGAGAACTTCTAGTTTTGTTGCTCACATAATCATCATTTGAGGTTTTGTAATAACCTCTATTTCTATTTCTCACATGATCACCTATTTCATAATCTCTACAATATATTGCTTTATGACCAAAATTATTGCTAGAAAAACAATATCCAAGAAAGATATTTTGGTATCGGTTTATGAAAGGTCTTCATGGTGGAACAACTCTTCTGAACTCATTCATGTTGTTCTTGTGAGAAGAATTGGGTTTATTCTGGTCATCATTTCATTTTTTGTTGTTGCTTTCATTGTTGGTGGAGCCTTTGAGAATATTGTCATAACTTTCAATCTTTTCTTCATTTTCTTTTTCTGATGGATTTGTAACTTTAATGCTCGCATATTCCTCGGTGGTATTTTTTTTATCTTCATATCCAAGACCTATCTTGATGAATGGTGGCCTTTGGAAATTGAGAATATTGTCTAATATTTTAGTACTCTTTCAAAAATTCAAGCTTCTATCCAACTAATTATTTGTTTTCTATAGTTCCTTTCCTAAGGAAACTATTTTAGCTTCTACCTTCTCGCAATTTTCTTCATTTTATTTCAGTTGTCTTCTCACCACTTATTCTATCCTCTTTGCCTCTTCTAGTTGAGTCTTTAGGATAATAATTGTCTTCTCTATTTATTCAATATCATGGCCCTTATTTTCATGTTTCTGCAATTGCTTCTTCTACTTTATATTATCTTCCTTGAGTATGTCTATTTATTCTAAGGCACTAACGAGTTATGTTTAAATATTATATTCCCCATCAATGTTTTCATCTTCTGAAGATAGATTTTATTTCTGATTATCTTCATTTTCTTCATTGATAGGTTGTTTTTCCATGGTTATGGAGAGATATTCTTCTTTATCATCAATATCTTCCCTTTCTTTGAATTTTCTAGATCCTCCTTTTAGCTTTTTCACAACTTGTGCTTCTTCTATCTCTTACTCACAACAGGAAAAATAATTAGATCTCTCTTCATTGGATCTCTCTTCATAATTTTTTTGTAGCTTATCCCAAATATGTTTGGTTGTTGTACACTTCATTACCTTGACAATATTGGAATCTAGTAGGCCACGCAAGATCAACTCTATTTCTTTTTCATTGTTTTCACTTGACTCCTTCCCAGCTTCATCTGTATAACCTGTTGCGATTGATTCTCAAATACCAAAACCAAGGGCCTGCAAATATAACTTCATTCTTATACTCCATGTTGAATATATTTTTTCATTGAACAAAGGATATTTTTTTGTAGGGATATGTTCCTTACAATCCATATATGCTCAGAATCTGCATTCCATCGGTTAAATTGTTTCTTAAGGAACCCTCTCTAATGCCAATTGTTGAACTTATTCTTATATATAGAGAAGGTGGGGGGTGAATCAATATAAGATACTTTTAACTTTATTTAATCATTCATAAATCATTCATTAGCTAAGAAAAAATAATCACATATAAACTCAAATCATAATGCACAAAGTTTAACATGGAAACCCAATCGGGAGAAAACCTTAAAGTTAGATTTATAAATACTTGTAGGAGCCATATTTATGTTACAAATATTATATGAGCCAACTTACTAGAGACTCCAATCTCTTTAATTGAGCACCAACTCAACAAGATGTAGGAACCAACCTACTGGAGACACCAATCTCCTCAACTTAGAACCAAATCAATAAGATATGTGTAGATATCAATCAATATCTTCATACATAGATTACTTCTTTCCATATATTGTTGGAAATGTATACGATTTCCAAATAGATAACTTGTGCTCCAATTTGAGCTAGGTATGCATGTTAAAAGTTCCTATATGTTGTGTCCAAACTCATCATCAAAAATCCAAAATTAATACTTTCAACAATCTCCATATCGAAATATTTATCTTGGACATCTGTAGGCTTGTAATATTTATCTTGGACATATGTAATATCCCCCTATCTTTGAAATCAATGGAAACAATATTTCCAATAGGAGCACCTCACACCTGTAGACTTATAAACTCACCATTGTTGTCAATCGTCATCCCCTATGTCAGATATCAATGGTTCGATCAATATTTTCAACAACTCCTCGTCAGACGTGTTGAGGCCCCATGGAAGTGTGGAATAATCACCACAATTGTCAGGATTTTCTTGTAGGTTTATCCCATTATACCTCTCACTTGTGTACAAACTAAAATTTCCTATGGTGCATGCGATCCTCCAATGATTTGTATTTTCATTTTAACTTAATCTTTGGTAAAAATCATAAACAAACTTTCCAATGTTTCCATGATCTTTGGAATTTCTTTAACCAATTACTTTGTGACTGAATTGCTACATAATTTGGTTACCACGATCATTTTTACTCTGTCAATTGGAAAGATTAACCAACCACCTGATATCTACTTCCACATTGTTCAAAGATGGAATACTCTCATCACATATTCAAAAGGAAAGAATTCTCCAATTGATACAAACACAAATAGAACGAATATTCAGGACTCGTGATGCAGGGATTTCTTTAAGACTTCATTCTTTCTTTCTCAAATTCTTGGTAAAATTTGTGATTGAGTTTACAATAATCATGATACAAAGGGAATCCCTGTGGCTTGATTTGATGCCACCATTCTTCCATTCATGCATTGATTCAACAACTACACACCACCACTTCTTAAGCCTTCTCTTCTCACCATTTTTCTATTGATATCCAAGATTTCATGCACTAAAAATTAAAAGTTGCAACACAAATAGCAATTGCCTAAGAAAACAATATATGCATGCTTGATATTCATAGCAGATCCAATAATCGAAGTCCAAAATTTGAGTAGTCCACACTTTTAGTAGCTAATTATCAACATCAACAACCTCTCGGAGCCTTTCACCTATGCTCTGATACAAAAATGATGCAACAACTAGCTGCAAATACACACAACACTATACAAAGAAAAGGACACTAGGAGATTATGCGTGTGTGTTACATTATAGTGTACAAATGGTCCATTTATGTAACTATAAGAGACCATAACAACTATATCAAAATTCGATATTTCATTCAAACCAAATGAATACCTATCTCGACCATAACCCTCACCATAATATATCCATGAATCATTCAATAGATATCCTCCCCAACTTCTCCCATTTCTCCTCATCTCTCATTCTCACATAGACTTCTAGAATTAGTCTACATTATTGCAACTCCATCATATTATTATTCATGATCACAAGTAGGAGTTATTCCATCATACTCCCCCCTTACCAAATACTTGTAATCCACTTATATATTTATTCCACTTGGTCCTTTAAATTGGTATTATCTTCATCGTCTATGCTATTTTCCTTTGGTTCTCCTTCTCTTCATATTTTGTCTTCTATGACCTTTGGTATTCTTGAATCTTCATTCTTCATCCTCACTCTTCTTCACCTTGTACCTACAAAAAAAAAACATTGTTGAAGTCCATATAAAAAATTACCATCCATTGGACCGTTGTATCTACCATTTCTCTAGGAAACCTTTTCTCGTGCATGGTGCATCAACCATTTTTCCATCACATGTCTTCATACCTATACCTTTTAGTCCCCTTGTATCATCATCAATCATCATCTCGAGTTTTGTTTGGCTTCCCAATAACCATATTCTCAATGCACCTGTATACCATGATTTTTAATTTCTAAATGACAAATTAGAGGTAAAAATATAACTGTATAGCTAGAAGAAGAAATATAACTATATACATAGGGAAAGAAAAACATATTCCATCAATAAGGCTGGATGGCTAGAATGTGATAGGGAAAAACCCCAAATATTGACATTATTCAAAGATCTATATTAGAATGGATGTTGTGAAAAACGTAAAATACAATAAATAAAAATATAATAAAATAAAAAACAATACACTTTTTTTTAATTATAGGCAGTAAAAAGTACCTACAAAAATACAAGGAGATAAATACCTAAATCTTGAAAATTCCTAAGGAATCACTTGGTTTGCATACCTTAGAAGAAAATTTGATTGGATAAAGCCAAATCTTATTTGGTGTCTTTGTTTGTTTTTTTTCTATCAACCTATATTCTCAATTTTAAATAGTGTGAAACCAAGAAAAATAAATAAAGAGAGAGAGAGAGAGAAAGAGATTTTCAATAATAAGAAATTTGTCTATTTAAATTTCTTTATAATCTCTTGATGCTTAATAGATTTGAAGTAAAGATAGATTTGCACTAATATACAAAAAAAAATAAACATACACATATCATATCTTATAGAATTAGAAATTTAGATATTGATATAGATTAAAATCACTTTTGTGTATTATATATTAAAAATTAAATATAAAATGTAAATTTGAAATATAAAGAAATAAAATGAGAGATAATAAAATATTAATGATGAAGGTAGTGTGTGACTTATTTTAAAGTAATTTATTATAAATAATCTTCTTGTGTAGCCTAAGGGTTAGCTCAATTGGTCTAGATCCAAACGTGAGTTTATCATGCTTGTTGTTGGTCATGGGTTTGACTCTCCTGATTCCCTTGGGGTGAGGCCCCATAATTAGGGTCAGTGGTTTATGCCACTTACCATCTATGGAACATGGGGAAGTATTATGAATTATTTAGAGGGTTTTCCATGAGTACATTTCCTTGGAAAAAATAATCTTCTTTTCTAACATTTTAATTACTATATCTCATATTTCTCAAATTTAGATATTACTTTATTATTCATAGATTAACTCATTATTTCCTTAAATAGAGACTTTTAACTTCCTTTTAACTATGTAGTGATTAATTTTGACTAAGTCCYCCTTTTACTATATTTTACTATTAGATTTATCATTTATTCTGTTGAGAGGTAYTTTCTACATATTGGTATGAAGGAGATGTATAATTCCTTYTGTKCTCAACATGGAGTTGACACATGAAATTTAAAAAATATTAACAACAAAATAATATTTCAATGTCCACACACACACACACACACAYACACACACACACACACATAATTGAAAGTAAAAAAAMTTCTTACTCCATCCTCTRTAGATTTTAACCTTGTATAATATTTACTACAAACAAATTTTCAGTAAAAGAACAKAAAATATACAATGGAAAATACAAACATTRCATAGAGATTTTTCCCYTGGAAAYCCAAACCAGGAAAACCAACATAWTATATATTCATTCATAGTATTACATTGTTTACAATACAATGTACATATAGGAGCCAAYRRCATCCAAAACCCTAACCCAATGACCTGGATTARTCAAYAACCCTAATTCCTTAACCGAAAATAGAAAACCRTCGRAAAAGAAACCATGTGCCGAAAAACCACCTAAATATGTGACACATTTCTTGAGGTAGAAAAWATTTCTCAGGGGYRTTGCCCCSAAACCCCYRCACGTGGGGATTTYGCCCCCCTWCACYCCMCTACTGGTGCAAAGAATATAACACATACACAACARTCTCCCACTTGTTGATTTMTTTGCATACAGRGGTACATAATCAACAATCCAAGGYAGCAATGCCCATGGATCCTCTACACCAAGAGAACTTCTCAATGCTTACAKATTTTTTTAATGAAYCTRCAACATTYTKTGAAGTGTCCACCTTCATTAGCAACACTTTCTTTTCTTCAATCATGTTTCTSACARAGTGATATTGAATATMAATATGCTTTGTMTTTGAATGATAAGTCGGGTTCTTTGCCAGAAAAATTGCACTCTRACTGTAACAATCTATCCTTAAAGCTTGTTGTACCAACCCAATACSTGAACAMAATATTTGTAAACATATTTCTTCCTTACTTGCATGAGTGGMTACCATGTATTCAACTTCTATAGTTGAAAGTGCCACTACRTCCAGTCTTTTTCTCATCCAACTTATTGCTCCTCCAAACAGATTAAACACATACCCACTTGTAKATCTTCTACGATCCAGATCTCCATCCCAGTYTSCATCCACAAAGCCATGTATATCCACCACTCTTTTCAATCCCAGWCTTCCTTCGTAGCACAATTCAAAGCTAGAAGTGCCACGCAAATACCTGAAAAACCTTTTATTGATGTCCAATGCTCCTTCCCTGGTTTTGACATATACCCGCTCAAAACKCCCAYTGCATGTGCAATGTCTRGTCTAGTAAATACCATTGCATAAATCAAACTTCCAAYTGCACTCGCATATGGAACACGAGACATGTCCTCCTCCTCTTCYATTGTCTTGGGACACTGATCCGTAGATAAATTTACACCAACARGAATAGGAACCTTGACCGRTTTACATTCCTTCATATTAAACCTCTGYAATATTGTMTCAACATATTTTCTCTGATTTAACTAGAATTTCCTCTTTTTCTKATCTCTTTTAATTTTCATTCCCAAAATGAAATTTGAAGCAYCGAGATCCTTCATGTYGAATTTAGAGGACAACTGAGTTTTCACATCCTRGATAATATCCTTGTTGTTTCCTATCAACAACATGTCATCCACATACAAGACCMAATAAATAAAATGATCACCAATTAATTCAAAATACACATAGTGATCCTCTTTGTTTTTTGTGAAKCCAAGTCCCAACATATAAGTATCAAATTTTTTATACCACATCCTTGGTSATTGTTTTAAACSATATAGGGACTTTTTCAGCTTGCATAYCAGCTCCTTCTTTCCCTTCAYGTCATAACCTTCTTGTTGCTTCATATATATTTCTTMTTCCATAYCCCCATGWAGGAATGTTGTCTTCACATCCATATKTTCTACTTCAAAATCAAATGCAGCAAAAAYAGATAATAGAAATATTATAGAGGTTAACTTRGCAACAGRAGWAACAATCTCACCAAAATCAATTCCCTCAACCTAGGAATAACCCTTTRCTACTAACCRAGATTTGTATTTCTCCACTTCTGCATTTAGYTTCTTTTTAAATACCCATTTGATGCCAATAKGAATTCTTCCAKTCGACAACTCCACTAGATCCCAARCCTCATTMTTATCCARAGATGCCATTTCTTCATCCATGGCCCTTTTCYAGAGATTTCYATTCTTTGAATACACTTCCTCCCTGRCAGTTCTAGGAATATCATCARTAATAGACAAAGAAAAAATTGAGCGGAAATCAAATGGAGTATACTTTTCYGGTAGCCTTCTTTCTCGAACCGATCTCCTTAATACTRGAGTATGAGGATATTCTTCTTCTTATTCATGTTCTTCTGTAGAGTCTGATTCATCATCCTTTAAATCAAACTCTATTTTCTYTGGTTCTTCCTTACTTGGTAGGACTTYMTGTTTAACAACATCCTTCATTTCTCTAAACACCACATATAGGCTATAMACTACCTTCTTAGTTTCTAGATTCCAAATCTTATAACCTTTGAGACCATCTTTATATCCAATAAAGATACATWTTTTAGCCTTCTTATCTAGCTTACTCCTATTTTCCTTTGGAASATGAACGTATGCATCACATMCAAATACCTTGAGATGTGTTAGAGAAGGTTCCTTACCAATCCATACCTCTTGTGGAGTATTGTCATCCAACRTTGATGAGGGTGATATGTTGACCAGGTAACATGCAGTAYCMACTGCCTCTGCCCAKAATTCTTTCCCTAACCTRGCACCACTGAGCATGCARCTTKCTTTTTCCATCAGCGTCATGTTCATCCTTTCTRCAACTCCATTMTACTAARATKCTATACCTTTCTATATGGATTATTCTTATACCTTTCTATACCGTACTTATTACAAAATTCKTAAAATTCATTCCYGCAGAACTCTCCGCCATTATCTGTCCTCAACACCTTAATTATTTTCTCTGTTTGATTCTCAACAAGAGCCTTAAACTATTTAAACATGTCAAAGACTTCATATTTCTTCCTGAGGAAATATATCCAAGTATTCCTCAAGAATTCATCTATAAATGAGACATAGTACACAGATTTTCCCAACGATGGGACCGATACAGGTCCAAAAACATCACTGTGAACTAGCTATAAAATTCCTTCTGCCCTCGTTGCACCATAAGGGAATCTTTCCTGATTCTGCTTCCCATATAGACAATGTTCATAGAAATCAAAATCCATAGAGCAGTTAGACATACCTTCAACCATACCTTTACCATGTAGTAGTCGAAGACCCTTCTSTYTGATATGCCCCAGTCTTTGATGCCACAACATAACCTTTTCTCCAGAGAYTGTAGGAGTTCTTTCTTCATCAAATCCAATATCAGGAACAATGGAACTATTACACCCATCACTAATATTTCTTCCTTGYAGCTTATACAGAATTCCAAATTGAACTCCCTTCAACAACACCATTTCTCCTCGAACCATCCTASAAGTTTCTTTTTCAAATATTGTTTTTACCYATGCATCATCCATTTTTCTTACATAAAYCAAATTTMTRGCCAAACCTGGGATGTGCAGAACACCAGGAAGTATTCTAATCCTTCCATATATGATCCTCAKCTTKACTTTTCCTCKACCTATGATTYTGGTTATCGAGTCATCACCTAGGAAAACATTACCTCCATCATACCTTTCATATTCACAKAACCACTCCATGTAGRGAGTCATRTGAAAGGATGCACCTGATTCAACCAACYATTCCTCATGATATGCATGTGTTCTTRAAGAAKCCAAGTACACATCCCCTCCTTCTTCCTTGGAGGTMTTTTCTTCTGTATAAGGAGATTCTTCAGATACCTTRTTTTTCTCAACTTTGGATCTACATTGCTTCTTGTAGTTCCCTTCTTTTCCACATMTCCAAAATACCTTTACAAACTTTCAAGSAGATTTAGATCTACCCTTGGACTTAKATCTCCCACYTGAGAACTTAGATCTATTTATTTCATGGGAATGTCCTCTTGCAAATAATGYTTRTGTTCTCTGTCCTTCCWTATTCGTCTGTCTCATCTGCTTCGACAACAAAKATGAGACCACTTCATCAAAATTCAAGGAAGTTGTATTACTACCTATGGCCAYAAMYAGACTATCYCACAAGTCTRGTAAAGAACACAGTAAACTAATACATKTATCTTCATMTTAAATTTTAATCTCAACATATAYTAACTAACTTACCACAGTATTGAAGGCGTTCAAATGCTCTTCCACCAAGTCTCCATCTCTCATCCTTAGKTTATAYAKCTTYTCTCTYAGGAATAGTTTATTTACTAAGGACTTAGACTGATACAAATTCCCCAACTTATCCYATAAATCCTTGGTTGTAGCTTCCTCTGACACATTSAGTAATACTGAATCTGAGAGACACARTYGRATTCTTSTCTTTKCCTTCTGATCCAACTTTTTCTAGTCATCTRYTGAAGTTCCTGTAGGTGCAGTACCTAGATCTACTRCGATCCATTGATCTTTGTCCACCAACAGATATTYCATCTTGAGCTTCCACAACTCAAAWWWTTTCCCATTAAACTTCTCGATCTCCATCTTCAAATTACTTTCCATTTATTTTCACCTRAAAAATMAATACYAYAGATCTCCCACTGTAACAAGGATTATCACRGTCYCGATCCAAAACCTTGACCACAAAGGCATCCCCCTGAAGCCAACAAAKCTTTGATACCAAATGTAGATTTTAACTTGTACAATATTTACTGCAAACARATTTTCAGTAAAAGAACAGAAAAGATACAATGGCAAATACAAACATTACACAGAGACTTTTCCCCTAGACACCCAAACCAGGAAAACCAGCATATTYTATATTCATTCATAGTATTACATTGTTTAMAATACATTATACATATAGGAKCYAGTGGCATCCAAAACCCTAACCCAATGACCTAGATTATTCAACAACCCTAATTCCTTAACCGAAAATAGAAAACCATCGRAAAAAAAACCATGTRCCAAAAAACCACCTAAATATGYGACAYGTTTCCCAAGGMARAAAACATTTTCTYGGGGGCRTTGCYCCCGAACCCCCACAYGAGGGKCTTTCRCCCCCCTACTCGTGMAAAGAATATAACACATACCYAACATCATCAATAGGTGTTTTCWMAATAAGAGGGAKATATGTAATTCCTTTCCTTCTTAACCTGGAGTTGAAAC
>JZKD02S2374282.1:0-10489 GCA_000966675.3 Picea glauca | reverse complement strand
AATCATTCTAGCAATTTGTTTTATAATGTTGTTGTAACTTGCAATTCTTTTTTTTATGATTACTGCCAATTTGTCCTGGTAAATGAGTTCTGGAGATATTTATTGGCTTTTCTGGCAACTGATAAGTTTAACCTTGAATCCCTATGTCTTCCTTTTCTAAGTTGTAACTAAAATGAATATTCGAATTCCGACATTTTCAGTTTTGATTTTTATTTCAAAACAAATATTAGAATCCTTGCGGTTTCAATCCTTAAACCTTTATTGAATAACTATTAGAATCCCTACACTTTCAGTTTAAATTGTTATTTGAAACGAATATCATAATCGCTGCATTTTTAGTTTTTATATTTTATTTTTATTTGAATATCAGAATCCATGCCAACTTTGGACCATTCGTAGTTGCTCCACTCCTATTTGGATCTTGAGATAATGTGGGGGAATTTTAATTGGGGAATTCTATGTTGGACACAGATCGGGTGAATGACTTGATTCACATTAGTACTTAGACCACTTCATGCCTAAAATTTTGTACCACCAACTCAATTGTATGAAACCTCCTTCTCCATGACTACAAAGAACAGAAATCCAGAGTATTTGAGCTCTCAAAAGTTATGGTTCAATTTCATGTCAACCTTAATTGATAAGGACACTTCAGACGAAGCGATATATACCTCATCTCTTTCATAATCATATTTTCATTTTATGCTTAGAATCATGTTCCTTGTTATCCTACTATATGTTTATATTGAGGACAGTTAAATGGTCATTATCAAAAAAAGAAATAAAAATTCTTTTACTTTTTCTTCAAGGATGCTCCCCTTTTACATAAATACATAGGATAGTATCTGTTAATGTAGAAGGAAGTAAGCTTATTTAAAACCCAATTAGATATATGTTACCAATGCTACCATACCAACAACAAGCTATTTGTGTTAGTGTAAATGCAACGAAATGTTAATGCAATGTAAGGGAATGTCATTAATATAATGGAATGTTAATGTAAAGTGTTGTAATAGATTGTTATTTTATAGGGATGCGTAATGCTACTATGTAAGTTTAATGATATTTTATTGGCAAGGTTATGGCAATATAAAATGCAATGTTGATATTGTTTTAAGGAAGGTAAATGTAAATTGTATTGATACATGTACGAATTAGTGTGGTAGATAGTTGTTTACAAGGTCATGACAATATAAAATGCGATGTTGTTGTGGATAATGTTACTGAAAATTTATGGTATTGGTGACATACAAGGTGTAATGAGATTAATAATTTAATGGCCGAGTAAGGGTAATAAAAATATAATGTTATTAATATTTCAGGGTAATGTTTTTAAATTGTTGGAATTGTTAACCAAATGTAATGTCTTTGAACTAAGCGCAATCGTTTATTTTGAGTTACTAATGAGAATTAGCAATCATTTGAGTTTACATTGTTTCTAAAGGGTGGTTGGGTAACTCGTAGATTATTGGAATTTAATTGGAGATTTTGGTCTGTAATCAATACCATTTGAGTCGTAGATAACGCCTTGTCTTAAACCACGTTGGGTCGGTGTCGAAGTCCTTCCGACTTGCACCTTCCATAGGGGACATGGTGGTCCTTTTGAATATTGTTGTACTTGTTGGTAATCGTTTTTTTGCTTGGTCTTCTTGTGTCGAGCGGGATGTAGACACCTCCATGTATCCTTAGTACATAAGTCTGTGTGTGTGATTTTTTTTTTGTAAAGAATCCCCTACCGTATCAAGAGTCTCGGGCCCTTTAAAGGCAGGTTTTCCACTCTTATGACACACTTGACGGAGGTTACTAGTTTATGCCTGAGCAGTCAGCCAGGAGCCTATCTGACCTTTTCTCTATCCGGAGAAGAGAACTAAGATTAAACACCTTGCTTTCCTGTGCAGAAATAGTGAAATCTACTACTATGGATTCTTCCTTCTGTGTTCCTACTATGCATAACCCAGTATGTCGTTAAATGTTTGCGTTGGGAGCCTTACGGCTATGATCATTAATGCTTGCAGTTACTTGTTGTGCGCCTTGTCTTCTTGTGGTGATCATCGTGGTTGTGTCTTGTTAGTCATCGGGTGGCGACGTAGAGTCAAGTGTGTCTCTTCCTTTTTACACGACTGCACACACCTTAACAAAAAAAAATTTGCACCTGTTATCAGAGTTTTGTCGTAACGAGGAGGGTCATTACATATGGTACCAGAGCCGGTTCGACCCGCGACTTGGGATTTGCTGCGACTTCCATGACATGATTTGATTGAGTATACTGTTGCTGATCAAGTTGATTGTGTGTGTGCAGGTAAGCATGGTTAGAGGACTCCACGGAGGAAGACGACGGGGTGCGAGGGGAGGAGGAGTGACGCCTCTAGTAGCATCCATGCCTGAGGGGTCTAACCCTTAGGGAGGCGAGCAGGTTCTCGGACAGGAGCAGATAGAAGTTGGAGATGTGGTCGGGATGACGAGGTCCTTTCAGTGCATGTCTGAGGCACCGATCAGCCGATTAGATAGAGACGAGGCCAGGGTGCCGACACCCGCTAAGGTTCCGCCGCGCGCACCGACCATTACAGGTAGGATTCACCGTGAACTCGAGAAGGTAAAATTTTTCGAGTTATTTGGTTCCCCGGATGGCATCGCCGGTGAGGCATGGTTGGAGAATATGGCGATGTGATTCACACTTCGCGATTATACCTCCAACATGAAGGTCTGCATGGTGGTCTTTCAACTGAAGGGGAGCGCTCGTCTATGGTGGAAGACGCTCCTTCCGTAGTTGAACATGGCCGTTGAAGATGTGTCATGGGAACTGTTTGAGGAACGGTTCCGAGAGAGGTACCTTTCAGAGGAATTCATGGAGCCTCAGCTCGATGAGTTCAACTCATTATGACAGGGAGGTCGTATGGTTCCCGAGTACGAGGCACGTTTCATTGAGTTACTCCGGTATGCTCTGCACCTTAACACAGAGAAACTCAAGGTCAACCGGTTCGTGTTTGGCCTTAACGACAGCCTTCATGCAAAGGTTAGGATTTTGATGCCTCAAACCTTGCACGACGCCGTCCAGAAGGCCCTCGTAGTAGAGCAGGAGCTTATCAATGGGGGTCATACCAGGACTCCAGCGAGACCCGCAGGGTAGGGTTCATCTGGTACGCCGCAGCTGTAATGACCCTAGTTGGATAAATGTTTAAGAAATTATAAAGTAAAACTAATTAGGGAATTAATTGTGTTAACAAGGTATTAATTAAACAAAGATGATTTAATGATATTAATTAAGTGAKTTATTAATTAATTAAAGGATATAATTGTAATTAATTAATTAATAATTTAACTACAAACTACATTTAATAACTTACGTGATGGATTTAATAGATTAATGGTATATGATATAAAATGTTCGTGTATACAACAAGGGATAATATATGAATCCCAAGAAGATAAAAGCATTAATGGGAAGGGATAAGGGTAATAAATGGGTTAGGTAGGGAGTAAATGGCGGGGGGAAAGTCGGTGAAGGGGGATAAGGAAGGGAAGGAGTTTGACGGGAGGATTCTACGGGAAGTTGGGGGATGGATTTTGGGAGCTCTGGGTATTGCAGAGAGAAGTGAAATATTGGGAGGGAGATTATATCTGGGCACCAGGGTTGCTGGGAGTTTTGGGCACGGGGGCCCGGATATCTGTTGATATCCTGGAGCTAGGGAGCTGCCTAGTTGGCAGGGAGGAACGATTTTGGGCAGTGTTTTACGGTGCAATGTTTAGAAGCAATCAAGGAGGCAAGTTGTGGAAAACAGGAGGGATAATAGCATCAGAATCAGGTATTTACCAAGAATTATGCATTGTTTTTGTATTAATTTGTTATTAAATTTTATTATTATTGATGAATTTGCATGCGGATGAGATAAATTATAGAAATTCTTGAATTTTACTACTAAGTATAAACTAATCGATTGTTTAATTAACTCAGCTATTACATTTGGTATCAGAGCCCTGGTTCAAAATCTGGAACCAAGGGCCTACCTACCTACCGATAGTAACCTAAGCTTATCTTCACGAGCTCTCTTATAAGAAATTTAAAAGAAAAGATGAAAATAATCTTAACAGACAGTTTAGGGATACTCGGTACTTCCTATCTATTGTAATATATTAGGTACTTAGTCCAATATTTACTAGATAGTTCATGATTTTTACTTTAGTAGAGAAAAGGGCCAAGCATTTGTTTTTCCCCAGCAACCAATGATCGGATAGATTGTATAGAAAATTTGTAAACCCTATATATATCTCCTATTTAAATCTCATATTTACGCAACTAAGGTTATTAGCAACGCTAAGGTTATTAACTAAATATTTACGCTAAGGCTGCTACTTGCGTAATAACCTTATATTGATTATCTCCTAAGGTTATTAACAGCGCTAACAACAGTTTATGTATGGCTCTAAGCTTTACTACAATCCACTATAAAATATCAACACAGAAGCTCCAATAATATCTATTTCATTAAATAGGAAAATCTCTTCTCTCTTTACGATTCACAACTCGATGCACAACACTCCTGAATCTGTTGTTGCTCCATACCTGAAGAATATTGTCGATATTGATGACCAGGGCGCCCTCGGTAGGCTTGATGTCGACCCATTTGTCATCATTGAGAACTTCGTACCCTGCATTCTCATCTTGCCACACCAGCGTGATCGAGCTATTGTCTGGATGCTCCCATGCTCCTCTCCCTTCGTGCTAGCTTCTGGTTCTTAGATAGCAAAGAAATTTAAAGGCTTCGATCTTATTCCCATTGAGTTTATTGAAAAAATTAGTTGGCAGGCTTTGTGAAACGAGGTTGTCAACAAATTCTGCCATCTTAGACAGGAATATCAGCTCGCCATCTTCGATAGGAATATCTGCTTCATGAACATTTTGCATTACTACGTGGTGATAGAAAATTCTTGAATTGTCTATCAATTAGCTTTAGACGAATATGAAAGAAGAATGTTTGAAGTAATAATCGATGCCCATGCTGATATTATTAACGCGACTTCAACAAGTCCAGCGGAAAAGTGCAGCACAATGATTCAGTAGCTCGGTAGTAAAGATTCTGGGACAGATTTATAGGGTGTGAGGCCTTTTCATAGAGGATGATAATCATGACAACTTTTGTCAATACCACAGTGAGCCTGCCAACAAACCAAACAAAAATAAATGAGCAAGCCATAAGTATTACAGATGATGGAAATCATTTCATTGCCTCCCAAACAATCTTCACATCATGTTAATTTGAGACGGCTTACGGACCATTTGCATCAACAATATATTAAACATATGCACCAACAACCAGTAATCTACATTATAACCTAATCAACAATCTGGATAGCAATCTACCTCAAGGTGCCCTCATCCATCATCATCCCACACACAGACAACACACCCCACATGAAGAGTAGAATCCCGACACACTCTTACAAATATGGATGCTGGAAACCTCGTGAGCCTGGTAAGCAGTCCACCCAAGGAGATTTATCAATACACTTTGAGCTATCACGAGCAAAACTGAAGAAATATGCATCCACACTGAAGCACACTAAATCTGAAATTAGTTCAGAAAATTTAACTGTTGAGAATGCACCTGTTGTTGAGAAATGTCCAGAAATTACAAATGTGGAAAAATATGGTGCACTGCCAATGTCAATCCCATTCCCTTACCAGAAGCTCAACAACGTTGATGGCAGGCATTACCAACACCAACGCCAAGAGCAGAGCAAAGAGACGAGAGACGAAAGTGAGGTAGCATTAGGATTAAGGAACAACTTAGGTGTTTGGTATTGTGAACCGGAGGCAGGGCACGTGGGCCCCATGCCAGAAGTCCGACCTTCAAGGCTGCCAACGAATGCCACAGATATCTTTTTTTATAAATATTAATGTTTGGTTTTAAATAATTTGTTTAAAAGTATTAATACGTTTTTTTTAAATTAAATTATCATTTTTATTAATGCGCCTTTTAATAAATAAATTATCATTTTATTAATACACCTTTTTAATCATTAAATTATTTTTTTATAAATGTTAATTTTTAGTTGTAATAATTTATTTAAAAGTAATAATACGCTTGCGTAAAAAATTTAAATTTAAAAAAATAAAATAAAATAATATATATATATATATATATATATATATATATATATATATATATATAATAATGAGTTTTAATTTAAATAATATAGGGCTAAGTATAAATTTATATGGAGTCTGTGGGATTCGAACCCCGGACCTCCCCACCGTGCAAAGCTTTGACAATGGCCTCCCTACCAATGTGCCATGCATTGTTTCTTTTACAAATAATTTCACATTTAAATACTTTAATTGTCATACCCAAGGCCACATGCCAAGCTATCAAGCGCCTTTTAGAGCCATACATGTCACATGCCAAGATATCAAGTGCCAAATACATAAATGGAGGAGCCCACAAAGGGATGTATGTTCTCAACACGACGTCTTAAGAAGAACACTAACGTCGAAAGGTACATAGCGCTGGTGAACGCCGAAACGTCGCTAGAAGTTGTGGACAATTATTCAGTTGCCGAAGTTTAATCCTATTTAATCATTAAACGTGGTAATTATATAACCTTACAGTAAATTTTTTTTATGTGATAGGTAAATGTTAAAAAGTAAACATGTTAACGGATGACTTGATAAATGCAAGAAAGTTATGAACGATAAATCTGACCCATTGATGTTGGAGGACGACTAAGAATATGCCAGCATCTTCAATGCATAGCCATCAGATCAGGGTTTAAGGTTAATTAAGATTTAAAAAATCATTGATTGTGCCCATTATCAATAGGTGTACGCCTTTCGACATAAATTAATAGACATAAGGTCGGAAGTCATTTTTTATCAAGTAGTAAGCATAAATTAAAAGGGCTCAGACTAGGACAAGCGGGAAGGAGGTGGCATATGCACTAGGAGAGTAAGCATAGGAAGTGGTGAGTAAGGTGCAAAGCTAGCGTAGCTACAGGGCAAAGGAACCAATAGTTATTTTCGTAGGAGCAAATAAACTAAGCTTAGAAGCTTAATCCTAAACCTAACCTAGCCAATCCCCTAATGGAGTAACGTTTGTTTATAGAAAAGTAAAGAAAACTTACGCCTAACCCTGTTTCTAGTTTGAGTAGCACCAATTTGAAACATCCTAGAACTCACCCTGACAACTTTGGTGGATGCAAGTCAAAGCATACAGGATGGTCAGGACTCGAGGGAGTCGAGGCAGGGGAGTATCGTCGCAAGCACCACCAACGCTGCCAGCGCCACCACCACCATCACCCGAACTAGCCCTCATACTGCGCTCGTTGGAAGCCATCAACGAGACTTTAAAGGGGAGACAACCGGCAGGGACTGAAGTGGAAACCCAACCATCTGGAACGGGTAATCCAGAAGTGTCAAGGGATTCAGGGGGAGGACCTCCACCTGAAGACATCACATGAGAATTGTAGAAGATCAAACTTCTGGAGTTTTCCAGAGATCGCGACAGTAAACACGCGGAACCATGGTTGGAAGGCATGACCAGGTGTTTTGCCTTAAGGGACTATGCATCCAATTCAAAGGCAAAGATCACCATTTTTTAGTTAAGAGATAATGCTTTGAACTGGTGGGGCAACCTGGAAAAACAACTGCACCTTACCCTAGACACAATATCTTGGGAACTTTTTGAGGAGAGGTTCAGGAGGAAATATCTACTATCATACTACGAGGAACAACAGGTAGGGGCATTTCATGCCTTAGTACAGGGAAACAGAACTGTAGAAGAATATGAGATCAGGTTTATGGAATTGGTCAAATATGTGTCGTATATGGATAACGACCAATGACAGGCAGAGTGCTTTGTCTATGGATTGAACCCTAAGATAAGAGATATGGTGCGGATGTGGAAACTATCTTCAATGGTGGAGGCGATGGAAAATGCGCGTTACATGGAAGAACATATGAACTTGACTAGGGGTACAAGACCGACATTTCCACATCGCCCGGGATTCGTAGGGAAGGCCCCGAGGACATTTCCTAGGGGAGGGGGCTCAAGGCCACTTCCATATGGTAACAGAGTCGCGCCAAGGACAATAGCTGCAGGGATTTCAATTGCAGCAAGTGCAACATCTCGTTCATAGCCAATGGTGCAGACAAGACCACGACCATCTCAGGGAACAATGAGTAGGGGCAGGGGTTCTAGGGGAAGGAACTCATTTGAAAGACAGACACATAACAATGCATAGGTTCAATCTCGTGTTACCTGTTGGGGGTGTGGGGGACCCCATTACCAGCATGACTGCCCGGAGTTACAATCAGGGTTCATGCATAAATAAGGAAAGGTATCAATGGGGAGAGCAAGTTGCAGCCACCATATTTACGCAACAGTTAATAACCGCCAGGCCGAACATCAATCCACAGTGGTGGAGTCGTCAGGTACACTAAATCATATCAATGTTAAGGTTTTATTTGATTCTGGTGCGACAGATAGTTTCATTTCACCATCTGCATTAGAAAAGAGTGGGTTGGCAGCCTACGAGCACGATGACTTTAAACAAGTCGAGATGGCTTCGAGGGAAAAAAAAGCGGTAGGACCTAGTGTTGATAATTGTATAGTAGACCTAGGAGTGTGTACTACCAGGTTGAAAGTATACGTCACTGCTCTCGGGGCATTTGACCTAATCATTGGAATGGATCGGTTAGTAGCTCATCGAGATTTAGTAGATTATTTCACAAAGAGGGTGCTTTGTGTCGATGATGAAGGAAGATCAGTAGAGATCCAGGGTGTACAGAGAAAAGTGTCGTTACGCTTTATATCAAATATGAAGGTTAAGCGATGCTTGAGGCAAGGGTGTCGAATTTATGTAGTGGAAGCAGTGAATGAAAGGAAGGGACCCTCATTAGATTAGTACCCAGTATTGTCAGAATTTCAGGACGTTTTTCCGAACGAGTTACCAGGGTTACCTCCTGAGAGGGAGCTTGATTTTACCATTGAGCTAAAACCTGGTGCAGAACCAATTTACAAAACTCCGTATCGGATGACAGCGCCGAAACTTTGTGAATTGAAAATGTGGTTGAAAGAGTTACTGGACTTAGGGCTAATAAGGCCCAGTCTCTCACCTTGGGGCACATCGGTAATTTTTGTAAAGAAGAAGGATGGATTTTGACGTCTGTGTATAGACTACAGGGACTTGAACCGTGCTACAGTGAAGAATAGGTACCCGATGCCGCGAATAGATGATCTCTTCGATCAGATGAAAGGAGCAATGGTATTCTCAAAGATTGATTTGCGATTAGGGTATCATCAGTTAAGGATTAAGGAAGGTGATATCCCAAAAACGGCCTTTCGAACTCGGTTTGGACATTACGAGTTTGTTGTAGTACCTTTCGTATTGACCAATGCACCAGCGGTATTCATGAGCCTCATGAACGACGTATTCTAGAAGTACTTAGACCGTTTTGTACAAGTCTTTTTAGATGACATCCTCATCTATTCCAAGAATGAAAGAGAACACGAGGAACACTTGCGAATAGTATTGTCCTACCTTAGAGAGAACAAATTGTATGGGAAGTTGTCGAAGTGTTCCTTCTTCCAGAAAGAGATCCACTATTTAGGTCATATCATTTCCAGAGAAGGAATCTCTGTGGACCCAGAAAAGGTAAAGGCCATTATGGAGTGGCCAGTGCCGAAAAATACCCATGATTTGAGAAGCTTAATGGGACTAGCGGGTTATTACTGGAGATTTGTGGAAGGATTCTCAAAAATAGCGAAACCCATCACCACTTTGCAACGCAAGGGGGTCAGGTATGAATGGACAGAAGAATGTGATANTGTGTAAATCTGGTGGCTGCCACTTTCTCTTCCCATCGAGACCTTTCCTTCTCTATCCAAAAATACTGATTGTAACTCTGGGCAGTCACGCTGGTAATGGGGTCCTCCACATCCCCAATAGGTAACATGAGATTGAACCTGTGCACTATTTTGTTTCTGTCTCTAAAATGAGTTCCTTCCCCTAGAACCCCTTCCCCTACTAGCTTCTCCCTGAGATGGCCATGGACCTGCCTGCATCGTTGATGATGAACAAGATGCTGCACTTGCTGCCATTGAAATCCCTATGGCTACTGTCCTTGGTGTGACTCTATTACCATATGGAGGTGGCCTTAAGGCCCATCCCCTGGGAAATGTCCTAGGGGACTTCCCCATGAATCCAGGATGATGAAAAAAGGTTGGTCTCATACCTCGAGTTAAGTTCATGTGTTCCTCTGCATAACATGCATTTTCCACTGCTTCTACTACTGAAGACTGTTTCCACATCCCCACCATAGTCCTTATCTTAGGGTTTAACCCATAGAAAAAGAATTCTGCCTATCGTTGGTCATTATCCATATATGAAACATATTTGACCAATTCCATAAACCTAATCTCATATTCTTCTATGGTTCTGTTTCCCTGTACTAGAGCATGAAATGCTCCTACCTATTGTTCCTCATAGTAAG
>JZKD02S2374271.1:0-14935 GCA_000966675.3 Picea glauca | reverse complement strand
TGCTTGCTCATCTAGGTGAGGTGAAAGAGGAGGATGAGGAATAGGTCTGACATGCTCATCTAGGTGTGGTGAAAGAGGAGGATGAGGAATATGTGTTGCCTCCTCATGATCTACGTGAGGTGAAGGAGGAGGAGGAGGATGTGGAGAAGGATGATCATGGCCACCCTCATTAATCGATGGGGTACTGGATGAATGAACCGTACTAGAAGAAGAGTTGTGCCTATCATTTGGAGCCCTCCTCGCTGCTAGTAGCCTGGCAACTCTGATGATATGATGCATAAGAGGCATCAAATCACACAACATCTCCCTCCAAAGCTCCAAGAGCGTAGGATCTTCCTTGATGTCTCACATTAGGGCAGGTAGGACTCCCACCTTAGTCAAAAGTGTAGAGAGTTGCTCGCCCAACTCCAACCTAAATCTAGTATCGAGTCTATGACGCATGTCGTTGGGTATCTGCACCAGAGGACCCTGACCCGCCATGACCTCAGGCATCATCTCCTCATCGTCATATGCTAGGGAAGGAGGCACATCCCCAATGAAAGTGCCAATATTTGCAAAATATATAGTACAGAACAATAATTACACAATTAATTCATTAAAAAATTTAATAAAACAAGTTAAAGAACGTGTTAATAATTTTATTCTAATTTAGTAAGACAATAAAATGAAACTATATTAATTTAAAAAAAACACTAATATTACCTCTATCATCTGGTGGCTCATCTGGTGTGAAGAGGATGTTCGAACATCCTCTCCAATCCAAATCCGTGTAAGGACATGACACCATGATGAACATGTGATCCACCACATTGCCTAGTATCCCTAATGTGTCTAATGAAATCCTAGCCGGAAACTTCGGCTGGCCCCTCTTGGGCATCATCTCGCCCCACATGTGCATCTGCACATGAGTCATCGACCTAGTAGTCTGATGGATAAAATTCGACATCATCTCTGGAAACCTCTCAAAAAATAATAAAAAAAACTCTGAATCAAAAGGGAAGTTCGACCTCCCACGTATCATAACACGACATTTGTCAAGCGCTATACAAAACTTCCACAAAAAAATGGCAGACCATATGATACATCGTGGCCTCTGTACCAATGAATAAACATAATACAAAATAGGACAACTAATGTGCTACCCAACACTAGTAAAGTGGGCTATGATAGTCACTAAGAGTGAGAGGCACCTAACCTCCTTTGCACCAAAAGAGGTGATTTTCAGTTGTCCACCAGACACCTAAAAATTAGCTGGGAATAGTACATCAACCCCAATATATCGTTGAGAGTACATGAGCTGACTCTCAGAAGCAACACCTACTAGGACATATGGGAATTTGGGAAAATCCTCCCCTCTCCTGGATATCCCAGTGATAAAGTCAATATCCTCCTTTGTGGGATGGTACCACTGATCCATACCCACTCGAAAAGCCTATTGATGGACATCCCATTGATGGATTAGATTCACCAACAACCCAGAGTGCCCCTTAAGGGATTTAACCTCCTCGTAGTACTTAAGGAGGCCTACATCCTTAAGAGAACATGAGTTGATGCAGTAATAGGGTGAGGGTACAAATCCCTCTCCCTCTCCCTCGCCTCCCATTCCCGTACAACATTGTACAGGTCCACCTTCTACTCCTGCTGTTGTTGTTTCTCTCTCCGCTCACGTCTCTACATGATTAACATATGAAATACATCAACCTAACTCATACATAAAACATAAAAAATATATATGTTGAATGGTAAATTTATCTATAAATATAGAAAAATAACTTCCTTCAAAAAATAAGCTAATTTCATAATTGGTGTGCCCCAAAAACAGTCACGCACCAGCGGCAGTGTGTGTGTGTGTGTGTGTGTGTGTGTGTGTGTGTGTGTGTGTATTGTGAGCATCGTTCACGGTGCGTCAGTGTAAAGTAATGCACCAAACAAAATATGTTCTACTATGTTGTGCGGTGCGTTGGAAAACAATACCACACTGGGGCGCTACACTATAACACATATGCCCTGGTGCGTTACATTTATACTACACACTGCTTAAATAAAACAAAAAAATTAAAATTGTAACGCATGTAAACAATTATTTAGAAATTAGCAAAAAAGTGGTGCGTATACGTTCACTACATGCACCAGCGTGTGTATCGAACGTCGACGCATCGACACATCGACACATAAACTTTTCCAATTTTTTGAGTATGGAAATTTTTGCGGTGCGTTTGTTCGTTACTATCGCACCGCGTATGGTGCCACCAAAAAATTTACAGGGTGCACTGCAACACAATGTTACATTTCTCAGTGGTGTTTTTGGTAAACATGAATGCCCCGGTGCATACATTTACCAATGCACTACGTAAACATATATCTTATAAGAGCAGTGTGTCATGTACTTTAATGACATGGTGCATTATCTGTACTTTGGCGCATCGCCCCACCAGTTATATGATTTTCTTCAGTGCGTTTTTAAACGGATGCCCCAATGCGTTTATGTTTACCAACACACCACCGAGAAAGGTAACAAGGTACACGGTGCACCCTGTAAATTTACAGGTCACACCGTAGGCAGTCCGAGTCGAGCACTTTGAACACACCACACTATTTTTTCTTTTTTTTTTACACTTAAAATTTCACTCAATTTTAAATTTTAATACGGTGAAAACTTAAGTTATGAAGAAACAAGGAAATTACCTAGACATTTTGTCATTGGGGAGGCATGGTTGTGACGTACTAAAAAAAACTAAATTTGCCCATCGTTTGGAAAAAATCAAAATTCACGCGCCAAGAAATAGACAAAAGAAATGAAAGAAATGAAAGCATCGATGGAAGGGCACTTTATATAGGCAAAGGTTGCATCGGTGCTTTTGATCTCTACATCACTGAAAATGGTAAAAATGATTTTTACTTTCGTTAATTTTTTTTTTATAAAACCCTATTTCGATGTGCCCGATGAACAACCACATCGGGGCATACATGTTTAATGATCACACTGGTTATATTTAAAAAAAAAAAAACCTATCACGGTGTGCATGTTTTTGGGCACGTGTGCACATCGAGACGTTTACTACTACATAGCGCACCACCATACATTTTTTGAAAAAATACAATATTGGTGCGAAATTTTTTGTTTAAGCATGATGCAGTGTTGTATAATAATAGACGCCCTGGTGCGGATGGTTTTACATAGAGCACCGTGTAAATTTGGAAATTAACCCTAACACAGTGCTCCATATTGGAGCACTGGTGCACATGATACAATGGAGTGCACCTGAATCTATTTTTTGACACAATCCTACATTGATACATAAATGTTTTTTATTTAACCATATAACAATGTGCTCTACTAATAACGCAACGGTGATTCCAGTGTTACGTTGCGCACCAGAGATTTTTTAAAGAACGCTATTACGGTGCATCATTATTTCTCGATGCGTCATTATTTCCGTAGTGCACCGGATGATAATTTTTTTTATTTGAAATAACCTTGCTACGGTGCACTAGTTTTGAGGGCACCGATGCACCTATTGTATAAAATGCATCGGTGCATTATGCACTTATAAAAGAACATACATAAAAACATCCATTAAAACCTTCGTCCCCTCGCCTCCGCTAGTATTTTTATAGCACAAGTTGTAGGTTTGGAAAATCCTGACCCAACCACAAAGAAAGTGCTACAACTTGGGAATCCTACACCCAATGTCACCTCGACGTAGGTCCTGCACTTCAAGGGTGACTAGGTCACACTAGGGATGCGATCTCGGTGACCCAGAGGGAAATGAGATGGATATGGATAGAGATGGAAGTGGAGCCCCTAGAGGTCAAGTCTAAGTGGAGTGAAATGTATTGAATGAAGTCTTGGGAAGGTCCAAGGGTTGCCAAGTATATTGAGTAACCTGTAAAGAGTGGAATACCTACATGAGACACAAGAAAAACCACTTTGCAATGATCTATATTAGTTGGATTAGCAAGTTAATCTTGTTGTCCCTAATTTGCAGCAATAGATAATAATATATATCATCAATAATATGGTACTATAAGTTGCTCAATAAATTCTAGATATCAAGTAGAAAATAGAAAAGACTAGTTAATGACTAGCTAAATCCAAGATGAGAAACCAATATTCTAGGATAAAAAGATAAGGTTGTTGTAAACACTTGTATGTAGAAAATTATATCATCCTTATGGAAGTAACATTCAATGTATTACATCAAGAAAATAATCCACCAAAAACCCCTCAAACTTTGAGCAAAATCCAATGGTTGATAAGAGAGTTATTCAAGCAAATGAGTTAGGGTTTCTGTAACCCTAATGGCTGAAGATGTAATTTTATAACAGCATCAAGAAGTACCCCCTTTATGGGGATGACCTAGTGGTTGTGATATTCCCAAGGGATAAGGAATACAATCCACTTTGCAAGAAGTAAAAATGACCAAAAATCACATTTCCCAATGCAATATTTTATTTCTCCAATGCAATAATAAATGACTAATGCTCTTAATTATTAGGTTAATGGGGTCATGCAAAGAAAGATCTAGAGAATCTACATCCTTGGGGGTTTAAACCTTCTTACTCCCCAAGGAAAGTTTCTTTAGCTAGGGTTTAAGCCAAGAGGGTGTATGCCCTTATACTTCTCTTAGCAAACCCTTGTTTAACCAATAACATGAAGCATAAAATTATGAATACTATGGTGGGGGTGTATGCCCTTATACTTCCCACCTATCTCCCAGCACAATAAACTTGGATTGAAATAAATGATAGCATGAAAGTAAAAACCATATCAATTCAAGGGAAAATGCCAAGATAATCCACCACAATAGCAAGAGATAATCCTTCCAAGGCCAACGCATCACTTCCATCAACCATAACATCAAGAGATAACCATAAACATGAGTCAAGAGAGACAAATTTTCCAAAGGTAGCGAAAATTTCAGACCAATACTTCTCACAATGAGGGAGAGTTATGTTAAAATGAGATCTTATGATCTCTTATTTATAAAAAATGTCACCAAGGTGACCTGTCCATAAATTAAGGGGTAAACCACAAGACTAGGGGTCAAAAACCCTAATTTTCCCCCCTTTAACAAAGTAATATTAAACAATTCATTTAAAGTTTTTATTTTGCAGAAATAAACCCTAATTTTACATGGATGTCTCCCCTTTAGGGGACATTTTTCCACTTGGAAGAAATCGTTAGTGTTGGAGAATCATGGATAGGCCTCCAAAGGCCACATGTCAAGCATCTAGACAATATCTTCATGGTGAAGACCTTCTTCTCCTCAAAATGTCCATTTTTCAATGAGTGGCACCTCACCACCAAGCCCTAACCCCCCTAGGTGAAGTCATGCCTCTAGGAGTGACGTTTTTCCTCTCCTAGGCAAAACTTTTGGCATGTGGAGGCTAGGATATGTCATCCAAGTCATCCTCAAGGCCTTCCAAGTTTGATCTTTCTCATTTATCATGCGGGCCCTTGGAATCCAACTTGTGGGCTCGTAGCCCCATGGAATCCCAAAATTGTCCACCAACTAGGTCCTGCAAAGACAAATGAACATGCCCTCCAAGGATCTCAATTCATAACATCATGATAAGTGAATCAAATCAATAAATGAGCTACCTAATCATGTGCATCAAAGATCACTATATCAAACAATTAAATGCTCAAAAAAACTATGCGACATGTCAAGCTTGAATATGGGAGGGTTGACGAGGTGTCCTATTAGGTAGATATTTCCCTAGGTCAAGGATATTTTCCAAGAGATCCCTCTCTAAGACAAGTAAAGTGGATGAAGTGGTTGGGGTCAAGACTCAATGGGCATAGGGCTCATGACATAGAAGGATTTGTAGTGTCTCATTCATGGGTGCCTTTGTAGAGGTTGTGTGGTACCTTCATCCGTAATGCACTTTTTCCAAACCCACTAATTGCCATTATTTTATTCTTTCATAATTTTAAGGGTCGGTTGAAGGTCACTTCCTTGGCGTGGTGACCAGATAATGGCAATGTCACCCATAAACACCTAGTGAAAATGATAAGGCTGGCTCATGATGAGACCCCCTTTCTCCCAGTCATGCAACCGAGAGCCATTACCTTGGTTTGGTGACCAGATGACGGTAATCTCATACCACTAGATATTCATGGATGTGATATTTTGACTCGTGATGAGACCTCCTATCCTTAAACAAGCCTTTTAATCATTCTTTATTATATTGTGGGTCCCCTTTACTCAAATATAAGTGTTTCACTACTTTCTTGGGTGATCCCTGGGTGAAGAATATGGAAGGTTCATACATGGATTTTATATTTTACCCAACATCATCCCTCTGGGCCTTCAACCCCTTCTTCCCATAGAATGAGGGACAACCCCTTCTTGGGTCAATACACCCTAAAATCCCAAGAGATAATGAAATGGAGGGGAATAATGATGGAAAGTGGTAAGTATGATCGGGAACGGTACAATGGCTCTTTAAGGGAGTTCCGAGTAGCAAACCCATCCCTAAGGAAGACCACTTACTAAGGAAGAATGTCAACCACCAACATGAAGTGGGGAAAAAGGAATAATGTCCAAGAATATATAATGAAATCTATAGAAATATAAGATACAACATACTCAACTAGCGTAAATATTGAAATGATGCTCACCATAATACTGACTTGTACCTCATGGAGCAAGGCCCATTGCCTTCCAAAAGTTAGTTGATGTGGTGGATGTGATCTGCAAGTCTGTGACCATCTATGGTGGTGAGTGGGTTTTCCATCTGTGCAAAAGGGAACTATTGGTCATGTAGTCTCTCGACACTCCATACCCACAACCTGAGGGCCTCGAGACATAATCTCCTTAATTATCCACAAAATGGGGATAACATCTGGCTCCTACTTGGGAACATGTGCTCGCCATAGAGTGCATGAGAACCACAACATATCCTAGTAGAATTTTGTATGCAAGGAAACATCAAACTGTCAAGTGCAGGATGGTCTACTCATCCTTGTTCTCATATGATCATAATCAAAACTAACTAAGCTAGAAAAAAAAAATGACATTTTTTCAAAATTTTCTAAACTAAGCATGAAATCAATATGCAAGTAGAGAAAAATGAAAATTAAATGCATCTAAACTAACATGAGAAATCAATATGCAAATGAAAGGATTCAAAATGACTTACCTACTTACCTGGGGCCTTGGGGACCTGAAGATCACGTGTGGGATGATGTCAGGTGAAGTCATACAACCAGTGCAACCATTTGATCATCTCATCAAAGTATCTCCCACTGTACTTAATCATATAATACAACAAAGATAAGTCAATCACATAATAATCATGAGTATAAACACACATATAATCGATCATGAAATAAAACTCATGAAGATGGGTGGGAGGGAGGAAATCCTGCTGGAAAGAGAAACCATCAACCTGATCATCCCGCTTGAAATTGTAGCCACAAGACTGATCAATCCATCTCTGAAGGGGGCTACTATATGTAGACGAAGGCTCATCTTCATCAGCATATAAAGACTCACTTCTTGTCGAGGGCTAAGAGGATATGAGAGATTGGAAGAATACTGCATGATCTCTTGGAGAAGAGGGTAAGAGGTAAAGAACAATCTCAGGTGTAGAAAAACAACGCCTCTTCCCCTATGAATATCCATGGAAATATCCAATATGAAAATACTTCCGCTTTGAAAAATGAATCTCTGACTGCTCTGAGGTGGCCATGTTCTGGTATTCCTCACAATCCTAGCACAATGGTCAGAAGTCCTTTTAAAAAAAATCTTCATCCTCAAAAGGGTATGTACCAAAGGATGAATGAATATCATGCTACGACAAGTCATCCTTGAAAGGGTAGAACAAATCTATAAGCATGTCATCACTAGGCTACCAAACATCTGAATCATACATGCATGGAGGCTAGTCCTATGAAAATGACATTTCAACCCCTTCTGCTTGAGAGCTACCCTCAATGGCATAAATGGGATCTCTATCAATAATGAAGCAACCCACATCCCATCTACGTCTCCCAACCTATATTAAATCATCAATGCATTCATCAACTATATCCAAGGGTTGTTCCATGAATTCATCTGCATCATAGGAGATGATCACTTCCTCACAAGACTAGATAACTTCTTTTTCTTCAAAAGGGAAAGCAGATAACAAAGTCTCATTCAATCCTTCTGCAAGAGAAAATTCATCGAGATCCTTTTGGCAGTTTTTTTCATTTTCACAGTCATGGAACAAGGCATCATCAAAGTTTTCAAAAGGATTATAACTTATCATGTTCTCTTCTTGATGTGTAGGAGGAGAAGAGGTCTGGATGTCCTCATCAAGTTGAAGAGAAAATACTTCATCTTCATCATATGTCTCATCCAGGTCTTGTTCAAGATTTTCTTCATTTATTGTATCATCATCGATCGGAAAACCTTCTTGGCAAAGAGTGTGTTTGAGATCTTGGAAAGGATCTTGCAAACTTTGAGTAGCTGGCCGATATTGCCTGAGAAATTCTTCAATGAGATTTGTACAAGAAGGGATACTCTTTGGATCACATGAGTGTGCAAACCAATCCTTTTGACTTGATTCCAGTGAAGACACAAAAATTTTCATCAGCACATCTTCATGTAGCACATTTAAGCTCGAAGCATACTTCATATAATTCATGACATGGGTGATTGCTAGAGTTGGATCACAGTCAAATTTGGGGAAACTTTCCCTCCACTCTAGGGAGCAATGATTTGGATATATAGGAATATCCTGAACATCAAAGGAGGGATAAACCTTATGGAATTCCCATGGTAAGTCTCATGAGGCCATGGTTCCATTACTTAGGGTAATACCTTAATGGAGTCACCGGATGAGCTCAAGGCTCACCAAAGAATGGAAAAGTATAAGGGAAAAGTGGGTTTTAGGAAGGTGGAGTCACCAGATAAGCTTCAAGATGATCTCATCAATAAGGGTGGAAAGGGAACGTCCCTTGGGTGGAGTCACCAAGCTATCTATGGGAAAGGATTTGGGATAACTTACCAAAGTGTCCTTAGGGTACGAAGAAGATTCAAAATCTTCCCTGACAATGATGCCAAAATTTTATAGCGCAAGTTGTAGGTTTGGGAAATCCAAACCCAACCACAAAGCAAGTGCTACAACTTGGGAATCCTACACCCAATGTCACCTTGATGTAGGTCCCGCACTTCAAGGGTGACTAGGTCACTCTAGGGAGGCGATCTTGGTAACCCTAGGGGGAATGAGATGGATATGGATAGAGATGGAAGTGGATACCTTGGAGTTCAAGTCTAAGTGGAGTGAAATGTATGGAATTAAGTCTTGGTAAAGTCCAAGAGTTGCCAATTATGTTGAGTAACCTATAAATGGTGGAATACTTGCCCGAGACACAAGAAAAACCACTTTGCAATGATGTATGTTAGTTGGATCAGAAAGTTAATCTTGTTGTCCCTAATTTGAATCAATAGATAATAGTATATATCAGAAATAATATGGTACTATAATATGCTCAATAAATGCTAGATATCAAGTAGAAAATACAAGAGAAAGACTAGTTAATGACTAGCTAAACTCAAGATGAGAAACCAATATTCTAGCATAAAAAAGATAAGGCTGTTGTAAACACTTGTCTGCAGAAAATTATATCAGCCTTATGGCTGTAACATTCAATTTATTACAACAAGAAAATCAACCACTAAAAATCCCTCAAACTTTGCCAAAACGTGCGCTAGACCAAGAAGAATAAGTGTGCAAACTTTGAGCAAAATCCAATGATTGACAAGAGAGTTATTCAAGCAAATGAGTTACGGTTTCTACAACCCTAATAGATGAATATGTAATTTTATAACAGAAGCAAGAAGTACCTCCTTGATGGGGACGCCCTAGTGGCTGTGAGGTGCCCAAGGCACAAGGAATACAATCCACTTTGCAAGAAGTAAAAATGACCAAAAATCATGTTTCCCAATGCAATATTTTATTTCTCCAATGCAATAATAAATGACTAGTTCTCTTAATTATTGGGTTAATGGGATCATGCAAAGAAAGAGCTAGAGAAGCTACCTACTTGGGGGTGTAAACCCTCTTACTCCTCAAGGAAAGTTTCTCTAGCTAGGGTTTAAGCTAAGAGGGTGTATGCCCTTATACTTCTCTTAACAAACTCTTGTTTAACCGATAACATGAAGCATAGAATGATGAAGAATATGGTGGGGGTGTATGCCCTTATACTTCCCACCTAGATCCTAGCACAATAACCTTGACTTGAAACAAATGATAGCATGAAAGTAAAAACCATACCAATTCAAGGGAAAATGCCAAGATAATCCACCACAATAGCAAGAGATAAGCCTTCCAAGGCTAGCGCATCACTTCCATCAACCATAAACAAGAGACAATAGAGACAAATTTTCCAAAGGTAGCGAAAATTTCAGACCAATACTTCTCACAATGAGGGAGAGTTTTGTTAAAATGATATCTTATGATATCTTATTTATACAAAATGTCACCAAGGTGACTTATCCATAAATTAAGGGGTAAATCACAAGACTAGGGGTAAACAACCCTAATATTTCCCCCTTTAATAAAGTAATATTAAACAATTCATTTAAAGTTTTACTTTTGCACAAATAAACTCTAAATTTACATGGATGTCTCCCCTTTAGGGGACGTTTTTCCACTTGGAAGAAGTCATTGGTGTTGGAGAAGCATGGGTAGGCCTCCAAAGGCCACATGCCAAGGATATAGACAATATATTCATGGAGAAGACCTTCTTATCCTCAAAACGTCCATGTGTCAATGAGTGGCACCTCACCACCAAGACCTAACCCCCCTAGGTGACGCCATGCCTCTAGGTGTGACGTTTTTCCTCTCCTAGGGAAAACAATTGGCATGTGGGGGCTAGGCTATGTTATCCAAGTAATCCTCAAGGCCTTCCAAGTTTTATCTTTCTCATCCAGCATGCGGGCCCTTGGCACCCAACATGTGGGCTTATATCCCCATGGAAGCCCAAGCTAGGCTTGTTCTCCCAAAATTGTCCACCAATTAGGTCCTACAAAGACAAATGAGCATGTCCTCCAAGGATCTCAAGTCATAACATCATGATAAGTGAATCCAATCAATAATAAGCTACCTAAGCATGTGCATCAAATATCACTATATCAAACAATTAAATGCTCAAAAACACTATGTGACTTGTCAAGCTTGAATATGGGAGGGTTGACTAGGTGTCCTATTGGGTATATCTTTCCCTAGGTCAATGAGAGTTTCCAAGAGACCCCTCTCTAAGGCATGTAAAGTGGATGAAGTTGTTGGGGTCAAGACTCAATGGGCATAGGGCTCATGACATACAAGGGGTCCTAGTGTCTCATTGATGGGTTCCTTTGTAGAGTGTGTATGGTACCTTCATCGACAATGCACTTTTTCCAAACCCATTAATTTCCATTCTTTTATTCTTTCATAATTTTAAGGGGAGGTTGAAGGTCACTACCCTGGAGTGGTGACCAGATAATGGCAATGTCACCCACAAACACCTAGTGGACATGAGATGGTTGGCTCGTGATGAGACCCCCTTTCTCTCAGTCATGCAATTGATAGCCATTACCCTGGTTTGGTGACCAGATGATGGCAATTTCATACCACTAGATATTCATGGACATGATAGGTTGGATCATGATGAGACCTCATATCCTTCAACAAACCTTTTAAGCATTCTTAATTATATTGTGGGTCCCCTTTACTAAAAGATAAGTGTTTCACTACTTTCTTGGGTGATCCTTGGGCGAAGCATTTAGAAGGTTCATACATGGATTTTATCTTTTACCCAACATCGATCCCTCTGGGACTTCAACCCCTTCTTCCCATAGAAATAGGGACAACCCCTTCTTGGGTCAATACACCCTAAAATCCCAAGAGATGAGGAAATGGAGGGGAATAATGATGGAAAGTGGTAAGTATGATCAGGAACGGTACAATGGCTCTTTAAGGGAGTTCCTAGTAGCAAACCCATCCCCAAGGAGGACCACTTACTAGGGAAAAATGTCAACCACTAAGGTGAAGCAGGGAAAAAAGCATAATGTCCAAGCATTTATAATGAAATCTAGAGAAATCTAAGATACAACATACTCAATGGTATTAAATATTGAAATGATGCTTACCATAACACTGACTTGTACCTCATGGAGCAAGGCCCACTGCCTTCCAGAAGCCAGTTGATGTGGTTGATGCCATATGGAAGTTTTTGATGATGTGTTGTGGTGAGTGGGTTTTCCATCTATGAAAAAGGGTACTATTGGTCATGTATTCTCTCAGCACTCCATACCTGCAACCTAAAGGCCTCGAGACATAATCTCCTTAGTTATCCACAAAATGGGGATAACAAGTATCATCTGCTATAAACGGATTTTTGGGTTATTTTATAGGGCATTCGTAAAAACCTCTTCTTGAGGGTATTTTCCTTGTAGTGTCCTAACCTTATCCCTTGATGATGTGTTGATGTGAGAGAAATTCTAGTTCAAGAGATGGTTACATTCATGTGTTACGAGGAAAATATCTCTATGGCTAGGGTGAACCACAACAGACAGAAATGACTGCAGAAATAAACTCTATCCTAGAAACATGTTATATAAACCAATGCGCAAGCGAGATAAGAAAGAGTCCTACCTCGTCTAGATGTTCAATGATGTCCACCATTGAGAAATTTAAACTAAAACTATATACCTGCAACAAGTTCTCAACAAACAAGAAAAACAAGCATATGGTGGAAATATAAAAGGTTAGCACATTAGATAACATAATCCATCAATATACGTAACAAATGTTCCCATGGATAATAATTCATATATTTGCAAGATATTAATTGGATGGGAAAGGAGTATTTCTATTAATAAATGATCAACATAAGTGAAAATATTACAGATTTCCGTGTCAGCACGGTTCAGAACTGAGAAACCAAGTTCCTTCCAACTGGGCCTCCACCACCTCAATCCTCCACCAAAGGCAAGCTCATAGAAAGGAGACAATGAGGTTCTCCAACAATAAGGGAAGAGCTTGGGGGATGAACATTGTGTTTAGACTTAAAAGACAAAGGGGTGTAGACTCAATGTGAAGTAAATAATTCCTCCAGAGTAACTTTGCTCTCAAAGTTGAATTCTCTCTCCTTTTCCATAGCTCGGAATTTTCTTCTTTATAGCCTTCAGAATGGAACTAAAGGGCCGAGTCAGAACATTTCCAGTATATGGAAAGCCAAGGATCAGATATCTCCTATCGTGACATGGAAACCTAATATTTAAATTCATTTTCTGGCACAAATCTCGATGTGCACGGGCTGTAGTGGAGAAACCTGCGTATACGCTTGCTGTATAGTATGCAAGATGTGTACAAATGAAAAATTTTGTATTTTTGTCTCTGGATTCTTTCAATAGGGAAGATAAGCCTACATAGGGAAATGGAATAAGGCCCTTTGTGCAAGATTGCATAAGGTGAGGCAAATCTTGCTATAACAGATGCCCCCTAATGTGTGAGGTCAAAGGAGTATTTGTGATGGCCGAAATGCATTATAAATAACCCAGAAGTGGAGTGGTATGGGAACAACTGGACGAACCCGTTTCTCATTACATTCTGCACTAACTTTGCACACATGGCTACCAAAACTACACTGTGTTGGCAGCCAATTCATTTTTTTTAATTACTCTAAAAAAAAAGCTGCCTACACCCCTTGTCTTGTTAACGACAAATCATCGTCGCATTGTGCTACTAGACGTTTGTTTCATTTTTGCGACAATTGCAATTTGGTTTCAATTCAGTTTTCACAACTGAAAGTGTGAAAGCACCTCTTTCATCATTTGGACTGTCGTTGTCTTTTATTGATTTTTCCGAAAGACACTTGACCATTGGTTTATCACATGACTGCAAAAGATTTTTTTTTTTAAACTTATGTCCTTTGGCCTACTCTTACCTTGATTGCGCATTTGGATCTGTTTGATTACTAAGCCTTTGAGCATGAAGATTAACTAGTTACATTTGGGTCTATAAAGGTTATGATTGATTTTGGTCTTATATGCTTTGATCCTTATGGCTATGGGCTCTTGACTCATTAATTATACGAGATTTTGGTTGCAATGTTCGAAAAACTTTGAAATATAAACATTTGAATGTGCAACGAATGCATTGGTAAATTTATAAGGTCGATTTGAGGAATGTCAATGGTTTGAGTTTCACAAAGGCGCGTTGATTAATCTTTTGTATTTCAAGTTCATAATCGATGTTTGGTGCATTGTTTTGTGAGTTGATATTACATGGAACGATCATGGTTTCAAACTATGCATTGGCATGATTGAATTGACATTGGTTTAAAACGTTTGATTGACACAAAAAATCGTTGGTTAGTGTTCGATTTCATGTTGGATTGAACTGTACACTTGGCACATGATTATAACATATGGTGTTGGTATTATTTCGGATGGAACAGCACTATACACAGTCATTAATACATTGCATGGCGGTGGTATTCCCACCACCTTCGCACGCATGCAGTTAATTCCTGCCTCTTTGAGCGCTGAAGCTGTTAAACCCTATAGTTTTTGACCCTGTGCATTGTTTTGTTTGGTTCAAACCCCACCATGCACAGAAGCCATGGCTCCTGTCGTAAGGTCTGAGCCCAACAGGTGCCAAGAACTGTTAATGTATGATGGTGTAACATCCCGCTCTGGCGCACTGACAAAACTTATTCTTTGAGGAAACTTGCTCGCAAGTGATCTGGATTTTTATGATGATGAACCACTTAACTTTGATGATGATGCGTCATGATTGATGACAGGATGTTTTACTATTGCTATATACAGGTGCTACTGACTCAGTTTCATTGAGTGTGCAGGGTTTCGGACCTTGAGGATGCAGAGGCATTAGTGGAACTCCCTTGGACTCCGGATTGAGTCAGGGAGTGGGCTATTTGAGTTGTTTTCAT
>JZKD02S2374238.1:5995-20330 GCA_000966675.3 Picea glauca | reverse complement strand
AATTCCTCTAATGGCCAATGGCCATTAATTGAGGATATATGAAAAACCATTATCCAGAGATGCCTTTGTAAAAGATCTTATCAATTGCATAGATTTGGATATTGCAAGCTAGATAGTTATTCCATCTGGACTTCCCATAGTATGAATTTCTTTATATATATATATATATATATATATATATATATATATATATATATATATATATATATATATATATATATATATATATAACAATTTTTGTTTTGAAATAAGCTCCTAAGATTTTATTGTTTTATGCATGATATAATTGCATGTTTGACATAGAATTTGACTTCAATGATTGTTGCAGAACATGATTAACTGTTGTTGTAGAACTTGATTTCATCTTCTTCAAATACTTATTAACTATTTGTTGCAGGAATCAATTTCATCTATTGTAGAATTTGATTGCATGTTGTTGTAGAATGAAAATTCATCGTTTTTTGTAGAACCAGATCTATTATTACTGTAGAAACTGGTCGAATATGTTTCAATGATAATTGTAGAACTGATTGTTGTGGAACCAGAGAAATATTACTTCAATGTTCCACTTCATCATATGATTCATAAGTGATTTGTTGTGGATCATGTTTTCTACAACTCATTCAAGTTCTTGTTTGTTGTGAATCCATGATTGTTACATAAACTTCATTGGCTACATATCTATTACAGATCTTGTCCCTTCAAAAAGACTTAATTTGTTGCAAATTTTGTATGTATCTGCTATAGATTTGATCCTTTCAACAAGAATTCATTTGTTGTAGATCCTCACATGTTATAGAGCCTTTCGTATTTATCGAAGAAGTGGGTTTCAGTAATATCAATTGATCATTATTCATTAGTGAAGAAACTTTCACTACCAATGAACTATTTTGATCATCATTACAAATCTTGGTAAAGTACTAAGGTATGCGATTACTCCATTTTTACAAATAGTTCCCATTAAATTTCCATGATTTCTATTTACTACGTAAACTTTTTTACTAATTATCTGTCAATCAATCGGGAAAAGACATGTTTCTGTCCCACCATAAAATCCTTAATCACATTGTTTCTTTCCTTTACTTGTTTTATCTATCCTTCTTTCATTTTACCGCCACCCTGCATGCCTAACCTAACCATCAAATCAAGCATTTTTCAATGTAATTTTTCCATTTCCAGTCACCTTTATCTTCCTACCTTACTAAACTAGTTTTCATTACTCCAATCAGTTGAAAAGTTGTTGCATGAGTACTATTCCAAACTCAGTATATATTTTTTCTACTCTGAGTAAACCCTTGTTGATATTATGTTATACTATTTATCGGGACTGCCGATTGCTGCTACTTTCATTTTCCATTGTTGAATTTAGCTACTACAACATGTGATCCAAGTGGAAATCGGTGGTCTCCCACCTATTCCACTAGCTCAAAATACAATTTCCATCTTGGCAGTTTTTCTATAGTTTTTCGAGTCCTAAACTTTCGGGGTCATTTTGAGGTCCTAAATGACGTTTTTTCGACGTGGAAACACCCAATAGATGTCAATGGCTTGTATTGAGCCATTCTAAATGTGTACTCATTTTCTATACATTTACGACGAGGTGTCGAGTGCCCCAAACAAATATCTTATGCAAAATTTACACCCTTGGGAAGTTGACGTATCAACTACCCCCATCGAGGCCCACAAACCTTTTGGCGTTTCATCTTTTGGGGTTAGGGTTTTGGATGTTTAGGGTTTTCTCATTTATGATTTATGTTAAAAGGGAATTCGGAGCCTCATTGTAATCATATTCTTGTGAATGTGTGTGGCTATCACATCTCTTCTCAGAGATAATATACCATTATTCTAGTGAGTTCATTTCACTCTATATTTTCTTTTACACTGTCTGCATATTTCATTCTTTAATATAAATTGAGTATTACTGTATCTCTATGTTTTTTTCCTATTTCTGTGTTTCATTTCATTCCCTGATAAATCTGGATCAATGGTACCACATCAGTCTTCTCTTTATCTATTTCTCTATGCATGTCCCCAACGAGGTCAAAGTATAAGGCATTGGGACTTGAATTGGTCAAACCTTTGGAATACCATCTTCGCCGAACCCGATGTCTTCCCATGGAAGATGAAAAGAGAGACGAGCAAGTATGATATCCTATTATGTTGTTTCTCGTAGAAGTCCCCACATAACAGAGGAATGAGATGGAAGATAATTTTTCTGAAATCCTTCGATGGTTGCTGACAACAACAGATGCATCTTTGTCAAGAAACCACTTTGGAGGTGCCCCCCCATTAAAGGTACAAGTTAATTTTTATATTCCCATTTTGAAGGTCAGATAGATGTAGATTCTTTGGGAAAATGGTTAAATCTACTAGAAGGTTATTTCTTTGTCCACAATTTTTCCAATAGGGAAAAATCACCTTTGCGCTCCTTAAGGTTGTCCCCCATGTCAAAAATTGGTGGGAGAATTATTATGAGAAAAAATCCACAAAGGATTCTAGAATATTTGGGGTCGAGCCCACTTAGGACTCTTTGATGGATGCCATCAAGGAGAAATATTAATTTGTTAGAAACTATGGTGACCAATACACAAGATGGACCACACTACGTTAGGAGAGGGACTAAACAATGCTAGAGTTCATGAATACCTTTCATACCTTGTGCACCAATCTGGGTATCAGAGACTCTGAGCGACATCTGGTTCTAAAATATTGTGGGGGTGTANAATGTAATAAGCACTAGAAACCCAACATCAAGTGTTTCTTATCATGGATAGATAAATGTTTTGGTTTTAGATGCCTTGAATAGAGAAAATCAAACATGGGAAAAGTTTCTACAAAGAAACCCTTAGGTTCATAGAGTACAAAGAGTAGAAGTAGAGGAACATCATGCAAAAGTAGAGGAACATCATGGAGATGAAGGAGAAGATGAACAACAAGAAGAAGGATAAGGTGATGAACATCCTCAAAATACTGTTGATCAACTTGAACAAGTAGTGGAATTTCCAACTTCTGTTCAAAGTGATAGTGATGTTGAAATTATCAGTGAAAACCCTCTAAGAGAAGAAATACATCCATGTCCTACTGTTGATGAAGAAACTAAAGGTAAAGAACCAAGTTCAACTACGGGGAAATAAACAAGATTGCAAAATCCATAGTTTCAATCAAAACTCCTACAAGAAATAGAACAAGATATATGGTGTTGGCCCTCAACCAAGTTTTGAGGAAACCTTGGTCAAGTTTGGACCACTTTTGGACTTCGACAGGCTGGTCGAAGATGGAGCACCCAGGTGGAGCTGAGATCGTGGATCTCACTTACTTTGCGAGCTGTGTGGACCCAATAAGGGGATATTTAAGGTTTTTTTAATGGGTTATGGGATGTCGGCCCATGGGAATTACCCATGATTAGGCTTTATCGTAAGGGATTGTAAAAGTTTAAATAAGTAAGAATGTATTGAAGAAGAGTAGTGGGAAGTGGCTAAGTGCAAGTAGTTAGATTGGCTCTGTGCAAGGGAATGTCTATGTGTAAGGATCTATGATTGATAGAGAGTTGGTTCTGGTCCTTGACCTAGTTTGGAAGGAGGATCTAGTGTTCAGTGCATAGATCTCTTGTCCTAGGCGAAGCTTGACACTGTGACTTAGTGCATAGGAGTCATTGAATGTAAGAGATTGACGAATAATAAAGAAGACAAAGTAGTTGGTGGACATAGACCCACACTAGGGTGAACCACGTGTATCTTGTGTCTTTGGGTTTCTTTGTGTTGTGTTGTTTATGTTATGAATCTGCTCAATGCTTTGATTATTATGCATGATAGATAGATCTGTTGATGCTTGGTGATTTACTTGTGTTAAAGATAAATTAATGCTAGATCTAACTGAGTGTTATGTGTTATTTGGTTGAAGTGATTCATATTTATTGTTACTGCATTGATCTATCTTTGGGTATGTTCTACGATGTTACTAAGGTTAGGAAACTAATATATATCACCTTCTAATTGTTACTAGGATACTCTGTGAAGTGTTGTTATCACATATCTGTGTCCCAGCTCAATTACAAACACTTACATCTTGTAACCCCCTCTTATTCTACCTCAGGTGAGGCTTCGCCTGCTCCGTAGGTGTTTCCGAAAGGTCCGGTATTTAGGGTTTTGTTGGTGCGTTGTTGAGCATAGAACCCTGGTTCTGCCTCTATGCCAACAAATGGTTCTATTGTCGGGACCTGAAACTGTGATTGTTGGGAACTGAAGTAAAGAAAAGAGAATATTTGTGTGTAGATACGCTGCTGAAGTGCGCAGTATTCTACTTGACTTGTGAATCTCTATGCTAAGAAAGAAATTCAATCTAAAGAAAGAGGTAAAGCTTTGTGCTTTGATAAGAGTAAGATAAGTGAAAATCATTGTTTCGAAAGCATGAATTTAAGTATGTTTAATAGATTATGTCCTAGTCTTAAGGCTAGGGCGTAGTTGGAAGAAAAAGTTTATTTGAGTAAATTTAATGGAAATGAAGAAAGATATGTTATTCCTATGCATATAAAGAGTTTTTGGACTAATAAATGGATGCACGAACCTAGAATTTTTTTGCAGATTGCAGGTCCAACACTGTGATCCTAGTGTGCAATACAGAATAGGATGGGGAATATTTAAAAGGAAAAGAGGATTGACATTGTGCTATAACTGCAGAAGACCGGAATATCTTACTAAGGAATGTCTTGGCATCGGTCCTATTTGTCTTTGTTGTAATATTGTTGGTCATGAAGTTGAGGATTGTCCAAGGATGATTGCTAAAGTTGAAAGAATGAACATAAGAGAAGAAAACTACGAAGAAAGTCAAGAGACTAAGAGAATGTTAGAAATTTCTAAAGATAAAAGGTCAAAGGAAGTTCAAACTACATTAGTAAAGTTGAAAGAAATGATGGATGTTCACAAAGATGTCAATTTAMCAGAGATCCTAAAAGTAAAACAACGCATAAATGCAAGAATAGAAGACTTCRACATAGACTATGTCTTGGATGAGGAAACACAAGTGAATATTATGACAGAAGAAACTTGGGAAATTTTGGGAAAGCCTACTGTGATACCTTCATTGGGAATGATAGGCTTGTTTAAGGGTAAGATGATAAAATTATGTGGAATAGTTACTAATATACCTATTATTATTCATGGAACATCGACTGAAGAGGAATTTGAAGTTATTAAGTTTGTTGGGGACAACACCCCTTTCCCACTTTTGCTAGGTAAGACTTGGATTGAGAAATATCAAATTAGAAGGAAAGCAAAGGAAGAGACCACAGAAAAGAAAAAACAAGAACTTAGGGATTTCATAGCTAGATAAATAGATCTACTAATAGAAGAATGAGAGGATACATCAGAAGAAACATAACATAGTAACAATGCAAGAGGGACAGAAGGAAAGAGAATTAGCTGTCAAGGTTGAAAGAATGCAAGAAGGCTTGAAGAACCTATCTATACAAGAAAGAGGTATATCCACCTAGGAAGTATTAAGAGAAGGGATATTAACTTCAGACTCTTTGAAGGCACCTCAACAGTGCGAAGCCACTGCACTAAAGGAAGATAAGAATAAGAATGGAAAGAGGATTCCAGAAATAGTTAGAGAGACTCGGATCACAGGAAAGAAGGCAAGGAAGATCAATAAAAATAAGTCTAAGTTGAAAAATATGCAAGAAGCTACATAGACCAGATGGAAGACTTCACAGACTAGAACCTCACAGGAGGCAGGTTCACAGGATTTGAGCCTCGTTGGAATAGCAGGACTGTGTAGAATGGGACTTCGCCCTGGTGAAGTTATATGACCATTGGAGGCACCCCATCTATTAGAACAACGCTCCAGAATGGCTAGAAAATGAATTTATGGGTTGATGGAATGCTTTTGGACGTTGAGACCGCACCATAATAGACATATTCACATTGATGGAAGCATTCCTGGCCATTGGAAGAATCTGTTACGAGGGCCCACTTATTTAACTTGTTGGTCGCTGCGTCGAGACCACTTTTTCTACCCGTGATTAATTGAGATAACAGATAATTGTCTAAGTGTCGAGTTTTTTAATCTAAAGCTAGACCTCGCCACTTATTTTTCTACCCTGCATGTCCATTCATCTACCTAGAACTATCTTTTTAAAAGTGAGAATGTCGAACGAACCTAGTGAATTAGAGAATTCTGTCGAGGAGGTCCTCAAGAACCTAATGGCCAACAGACCATTATCTGAATGTGTCCAGGCATCGTCAACTAGGGGACTGCAGGCTTCCCCTTCGACTGGACATCGTTTTGGCCGTGTTAACCCCATGACTGAGCAACGAAGTAAGCATCGCGGTGATCTGGCTAATGTGAATCATATCCTATCGATCCTAACCAAGTACATTCCACCTTTGGTTGGTGCCATTAACCATGACAACATCCCATAAGATTATGAGAACACTATGTTCACCAGGTACATTCTGAAGGGAATATGCGTAGTCAGGATTCAGTTAGGATAGATCTCGTTGCTGAAGAACAACGACTTCAATCTAGGTGACAGGAAGAACTATGTTATGCTAGCGCCCCACCGCTACTTGACGAAGTCAACTGGGAATAAGCCTCGCCTCATCTCCCAGCCATGGATTAAGGGGATGGCGCAGTCCACTGTGCTGAATGTGATGAAGATTACCCATTTTGGTCGTCACCAAAAGGTTACCACTTGCGTTAAACTCCTCTTTCTGTGCTATCATGGCAGATACTTGTGGCTTGACCGAAGGATTATTGTGGATCCGACATTGATCCACCATATTATAGAATTAAGCATGAAGGGACTTGACCCTTAGTAGTTTTATCCAGGGAAGGCCTCAGTTCGCTCTCTGGCACAACACATAAAGTAATCTTACGATGAAGTCGAAAAAGGAAAGCGAGGTTACAAGGTAGCCTCTATACAGGATGGCACAGTGTGCCTTGCTTGCCAACTCATAGTTGGAAAGCTCGTAAGGAAGAACCACACCACATAGGTCACTGGGTTCATGGTGGACCTCGCAGAAAAATGTGTGGAGGGCATGCAAATGAACTGGGCGAGTTACCTCGTCAATGAACTAGAGAAAGATTACTGTGAAGCCCATGATTTGGGATATGAATTCCACTTTAGCTGGCTGATCATTTTGATCACATTTGTCACTTGGAAAATGCCTAAAGGATCCACCTTTATAGAGATCGAACCATCAAAGTTGTTGGCTGCTAGGTTTTCCACCTTGTGGTACACCAACGACATGACGAAGCAGTAGAAGTCCAACGCTATGTTTCATGCATATTATCAGCAATTGAAGGTTTCCATTGAGTCATTTCCGCGCATGACACCACACACCCTAAACTAGTACATACCAATAGAAAATTTCCTCGCAGATTTTCATTTCATCTATATCATTGTGCACAAAGACGAGAACAAGGAAGAAATATAGTCATACTACAAGATAATAGATGAAGACACGGTGCATATTACAAAGGAGTGGTCAGAGGAATTTCTGGCACATGTCATTGATGCAAAACTCTCTGACACTGACACCATATCAAGCCCCATGGTCACCCGGGTTGAGCATCTCGGACAGTCCTGTGGGACGAAGAAGAAGAAAAAGTAGGAGGAAGTCCAGGATATAGAGATCGATGAGGAGGATAGTGCCTCTAAAGAAAATGGATTTATCTCGCTAGGAGGAGGAGGAGACGAAGCAGATGGACAAGGAGGAGGGGATGATCAAGGAGAAGGTGAAGCTACACCACTGGAAGACCCCCCTACTGGAACAGTAACACCATAGAAGAGGAAGGTTTCTCCAAAGAAACTCTTAGCAAGGAAGAAGACGCACGCTAATAAGCCCCAGTTAGAAGCAACACTCACAGAGGATGATATCAGTTTGGTCCGTGGAGCTATGGAGGATGCTTTCAAGGACATCTTGCAGAGATACAGAGTGAAGCAGGAAGACCTATATGGAAGGATCGAAAAGGAACTAAAGGAAGTACAACAAGCTATTAGTTTGGTCCACGTAGTACCTATTGCGCCTTCCTTTCCATAGATTACAGAACTGGGGGATGAACCAACCTAATTGAGAAGACTTGCAGATGTGACAGAAGCTCGATTTCAGAGAATCTAGGAAGAGAAGGATAAGGCTACAGAAGTCTTGAAACAAGAGAAAGATGAATCCTTAGAAAAATTATGAGTAGCACAGTACAGTGTAGTCACCTACGAAAGTGAGAGAGAAGAGTTTCAGGCGATGCTCTAGGAGGAAAACCCCAACTATAAAGAGAAAAGGAGCAGTTTCTCACAGAACAGGTCGCAGTCAAAGAGGTAGTGAGTAAATCATGTCATTATGTGTCAGGCTTCACACAAGAGGAACATGAGTCAGTCGATGATCAAGTGGTGAATCTCGTTGAGACCATCTAACAACTTCAAGAGAGGATAACAGAATTGGAGGCCCAAGCAATATCGAGCACCCCACAGGAGGTTCATGACCAGAGGGAGGAGACCGCTAAGAAAACAATTGTAAGAATTAGATCCCTCGCCTCTATATGAAAATAGCTTAGTGATAGAAGAACAAATACATATGAACTCCTCACAGAGGATTTAGAGCTATGGAAGTTGGAAGTGCAGTTACAACAGGTGAAACAACATGCATTGTCAGTACAGGCACTGATGAAGGTGCTCACCATAGTTGAAAGAATGAAGAGATCCCAAGAGAAGTGCGTAGTGGAGTAGCAGATCACTGCCCTCTGGGGCAGGGTAATGGAATTCATGTAGAAGATAAAACCTGTGCAGGAGGAAGCCTACCAAATGTTTGAAGAGATTGATTGGCAGGGCTTGCAATTCGACCAAGTGGTTGCATCAATAGAAAAATGCTTGGAAGGGCCTGTTATAGAGAAAACGATCCAGGAACTCGCTGAGCAGGAGGCTTAGGCAAAGCAACAAGTCAAAGCAGCCCGAGTTAATCTCAATGCCTTCGAAGCAATGTTGTCTAGACCTGAGTGACTCGAGATGAGTCATAAGTGAGTGTTGGGGGCCTGTTGGACCTCGAACAAGTTTTGAGGAAACCTTGGTCAGGTTTGGACCACTTTTGGACTTCGACAGGATGGTCGAAGATGGAGCACCCAGGTGGAGCGCAGATCGCAAATCTCACTTATTTTGCGGGTTATGTGGACCTAGTAAGGGGTTCTTTAGGGGTTTTGTAATGGGTTATGGGATGTCGGCCCATGGGTTTACCCATGATTATGCCTTATTGTAAGTGATTGTAAAAGTATAAATAAGTAAGAATGTGTTGTAGAAGAGTAGTGGGAAGTGGATAAGTGCAAGTAGTTAGATCGGATCTCTGCAAGGGAATGTTTATGTGTAAGGATTTATGCTTGATAGAGAGTTGGCTCTGTGCCTTGACCTAGTTTGGAAGGAGGGTCTGGTTTTCAGTGCCCAAATCTCCTATCCTAGGCGAAGCTCGACTCTGTGGCTTAGTGCACAACAGTTGTTGAACGTAAGAGATTGACGAATAATAAAGAAGACCAAGCACTTGGTGGATGTAGCCCCACACTGGGGTGAACCACATATATCTTGTGTCTTTGGGTTGCTTTGTGTTGTGTTCTTTATGTTATGAATCTGCTCAATGCTTTGATTATTATGTATGATAGATATATCTGTTGATGCTTAGTNACATAGACTATGTCTTGGATGAGGAAACACAAGTGAATATTATGACAGAAGAAACTTGGGAAATTTTGGGAAAGCCTACTGTGATACCTTCATTGGGAATGATAGGCTTGTTTAAGGGTAAGATGATAAAATTATGTGGAATAGTTACTAATATACCTATTATTATTCATGGAACATCGACTGAAGAGGAATTTGAAGTTATTAAGTTTGTTGGGGACAACACCCCTTTCCCACTTTTGCTAGGTAAGACTTGGATTGAGAAATATCAAATTAGAAGGAAAGCAAAGGAAGAGACCACAGAAAAGAAAAAACAAGAACTTAGGGATTTCATAGCTAGATAAATAGATCTACTAATAGAAGAATGAGAGGATACATCAGAAGAAACATAACATAGTAACAATGCAAGAGGGACAGAAGGAAAGAGAATTAGCTGTCAAGGTTGAAAGAATGCAAGAAGGCTTGAAGAACCTATCTATACAAGAAAGAGGTATATCCACCTAGGAAGTATTAAGAGAAGGGATATTAACTTCAGACTCTTTGAAGGCACCTCAACAGTGCGAAGCCACTGCACTAAAGGAAGATAAGAATAAGAATGGAAAGAGGATTCCAGAAATAGTTAGAGAGACTCGGATCACAGGAAAGAAGGCAAGGAAGATCAATAAAAATAAGTCTAAGTTGAAAAATATGCAAGAAGCTACATAGACCAGATGGAAGACTTCACAGACTAGAACCTCACAGGAGGCAGGTTCACAGGATTTGAGCCTCGTTGGAATAGCAGGACTGTGTAGAATGGGACTTCGCCCTGGTGAAGTTATATGACCATTGGAGGCACCCCATCTATTAGAACAACGCTCCAGAATGGCTAGAAAATGAATTTATGGGTTGATGGAATGCTTTTGGACGTTGAGACCGCACCATAATAGACATATTCACATTGATGGAAGCATTCCTGGCCATTGGAAGAATCTGTTACGAGGGCCCACTTATTTAACTTGTTGGTCGCTGCGTCGAGACCACTTTTTCTACCCGTGATTAATTGAGATAACAGATAATTGTCTAAGTGTCGAGTTTTTTAATCTAAAGCTAGACCTCGCCACTTATTTTTCTACCCTGCATGTCCATTCATCTACCTAGAACTATCTTTTTAAAAGTGAGAATGTCGAACGAACCTAGTGAATTAGAGAATTCTGTCGAGGAGGTCCTCAAGAACCTAATGGCCAACAGACCATTATCTGAATGTGTCCAGGCATCGTCAACTAGGGGACTGCAGGCTTCCCCTTCGACTGGACATCGTTTTGGCCGTGTTAACCCCATGACTGAGCAACGAAGTAAGCATCGCGGTGATCTGGCTAATGTGAATCATATCCTATCGATCCTAACCAAGTACATTCCACCTTTGGTTGGTGCCATTAACCATGACAACATCCCATAAGATTATGAGAACACTATGTTCACCAGGTACATTCTGAAGGGAATATGCGTAGTCAGGATTCAGTTAGGATAGATCTCGTTGCTGAAGAACAACGACTTCAATCTAGGTGACAGGAAGAACTATGTTATGCTAGCGCCCCACCGCTACTTGACGAAGTCAACTGGGAATAAGCCTCGCCTCATCTCCCAGCCATGGATTAAGGGGATGGCGCAGTCCACTGTGCTGAATGTGATGAAGATTACCCATTTTGGTCGTCACCAAAAGGTTACCACTTGCGTTAAACTCCTCTTTCTGTGCTATCATGGCAGATACTTGTGGCTTGACCGAAGGATTATTGTGGATCCGACATTGATCCACCATATTATAGAATTAAGCATGAAGGGACTTGACCCTTAGTAGTTTTATCCAGGGAAGGCCTCAGTTCGCTCTCTGGCACAACACATAAAGTAATCTTACGATGAAGTCGAAAAAGGAAAGCGAGGTTACAAGGTAGCCTCTATACAGGATGGCACAGTGTGCCTTGCTTGCCAACTCATAGTTGGAAAGCTCGTAAGGAAGAACCACACCACATAGGTCACTGGGTTCATGGTGGACCTCGCAGAAAAATGTGTGGAGGGCATGCAAATGAACTGGGCGAGTTACCTCGTCAATGAACTAGAGAAAGATTACTGTGAAGCCCATGATTTGGGATATGAATTCCACTTTAGCTGGCTGATCATTTTGATCACATTTGTCACTTGGAAAATGCCTAAAGGATCCACCTTTATAGAGATCGAACCATCAAAGTTGTTGGCTGCTAGGTTTTCCACCTTGTGGTACACCAACGACATGACGAAGCAGTAGAAGTCCAACGCTATGTTTCATGCATATTATCAGCAATTGAAGGTTTCCATTGAGTCATTTCCGCGCATGACACCACACACCCTAAACTAGTACATACCAATAGAAAATTTCCTCGCAGATTTTCATTTCATCTATATCATTGTGCACAAAGACGAGAACAAGGAAGAAATATAGTCATACTACAAGATAATAGATGAAGACACGGTGCATATTACAAAGGAGTGGTCAGAGGAATTTCTGGCACATGTCATTGATGCAAAACTCTCTGACACTGACACCATATCAAGCCCCATGGTCACCCGGGTTGAGCATCTCGGACAGTCCTGTGGGACGAAGAAGAAGAAAAAGTAGGAGGAAGTCCAGGATATAGAGATCGATGAGGAGGATAGTGCCTCTAAAGAAAATGGATTTATCTCGCTAGGAGGAGGAGGAGACGAAGCAGATGGACAAGGAGGAGGGGATGATCAAGGAGAAGGTGAAGCTACACCACTGGAAGACCCCCCTACTGGAACAGTAACACCATAGAAGAGGAAGGTTTCTCCAAAGAAACTCTTAGCAAGGAAGAAGACGCACGCTAATAAGCCCCAGTTAGAAGCAACACTCACAGAGGATGATATCAGTTTGGTCCGTGGAGCTATGGAGGATGCTTTCAAGGACATCTTGCAGAGATACAGAGTGAAGCAGGAAGACCTATATGGAAGGATCGAAAAGGAACTAAAGGAAGTACAACAAGCTATTAGTTTGGTCCACGTAGTACCTATTGCGCCTTCCTTTCCATAGATTACAGAACTGGGGGATGAACCAACCTAATTGAGAAGACTTGCAGATGTGACAGAAGCTCGATTTCAGAGAATCTAGGAAGAGAAGGATAAGGCTACAGAAGTCTTGAAACAAGAGAAAGATGAATCCTTAGAAAAATTATGAGTAGCACAGTACAGTGTAGTCACCTACGAAAGTGAGAGAGAAGAGTTTCAGGCGATGCTCCAGGAGGAAAAAGCCCAACTATAAAGAGAAAAGGAGCAGTTTCTCACAGAACAGGTTGCAGTCAAAGAGGTAGTGAGTAAATCATGTCATTATGTGTCAGGCTTCACACAAGAGGAACATGAGTTGGTCGATGATCAAGTGGTGAATCTCGTTGAGACCATCTAACAGCTTCAAGAGAGGATAACAGAATTGGAGGCCCAAGCAATATCGAGCACCCCAGAGGAGGTGCATGACCAGAGGGAGGAGACCGCTAAGAAAACAATTGTAAGAATTAGATCCCTCGCCTCTATATGAAAATATCTTAGTGATAGAAGAACAAATACATATAAACTCCTCACAAAGGATTTAGAGCTACGGAAGTTGGAAGTGCAGTTACAACAGGTGCAGCAACATGCATTGTCAGTACATGCACTGATGAAGGTGCTCACCATAGTTGAAAGAATGAAGAGATCCCAAGAGAAGTGCGTAGTGGAGTAGCAGATCACTGCCCTCTGGGGCAGGGTAATGGAAGTCATGTAGAAGCTAAAACCTATGCAGGAGGAAGCCTACCAAATGTTTGAAGAGATTGATTGGCAGGGCTTGCAATTCGACCAAGTGGTTGCATCAATAGAAAAATGCTTGTAAGGTCCTGTTATAGAGCAAACGATCCAGGAACTCGCTGAGAAGGAGGCTTAGGCAAAGCAACAAGTCAAAGCAGCCCGAGTTAAGCTCAATGCCTTCGAAGCAATTTTGTCTAGACCTGAGTGACTCGGGATGAGTCATAAGTGAGTGTTGGGAGCCTGTTGGACCTCAAACAAGTTTTGAGGAAACCTTGGTCAGGTTTGGACCACTTTTGGACTTCGACAGGATGGTCGAAGATGGAGCACCCAAGTGGAGCGCAGATCGCAGATCTCACTTATTTTGCGGGTTATGTGGACCTAGTAAGGGGTTCTTTAGGGGTTTTGTAATGGGTTATGGGATGTCGGCCCATGGGTTTACCCATGATTAGGCCTTATTGTAAGTGATTGTAAAAGTATAAATAAGTAAGAATGTGTTGTAGAAGAGTAGTGGGAAGTGGATAAGTGCAAGTAGTTAGATCGGATCTCTGCAAGGGAATGTTTATGTGTAAGGATTTATGCTTGATAGAGAGTTGGCTCTGTGCCTTGACCTAGTTTGGAAGGAGGGTCTGGTTTTCAGTGCCCAAATCTCCTATCCTAGGCGAAGCTCGACTCTGTGGCTTAGTGCACAACAGTTGTTGAACGTAAGAGATTGACGAATAATAAAGAAGACCAAGCACTTGGTGGATGTAGCCCCACACTGGGGTGAACCACATATATCTTGTGTCTTTGGGTTGCTTTGTGTTGTGTTCTTTATGTTATGAATCTGCTCAATGCTTTGATTATTATGTATGATAGATATATCTGTTGATGCTTAGT
>JZKD02S2374237.1:338678-354660 GCA_000966675.3 Picea glauca | reverse complement strand
CCGGAATTCACCCGAGCACCGTTGATCACGGTGAATTAATCTCAACCCTTCGAGAGTTGCGCATCCAATTCCGGACCCCCCCCTCATTAAAGGCAGAATGGCAAGGGGGCTCCAGAATGCATCCTCAGCCGTAGATCTGGGCGGGTGGACTCTGGCCATCCAGGTTTTCTTTCTACTTACCCTAATGCGCATTCGCGCTCCAGCGTAAAACTGACATCTCTTCCTCACATCTGACGGTCGTTACAACCCCTGAGATCTCCCGAAGGAATCTCGTCCGTCCATCGGGACTTATCCACCTGCTATCGTCTCCCTTTCCTCAGTCAGTCCCACCCTTCATCCGAAGAGTGCCAAAGTGGTTTCTCTGGTTACATCATCGATCAATCCCACTCTTCCATTGAGGAGTGTCCAAGTGACTGATCCATTCCCTTCATCGGTCAGTCCCACCCTTCATTTGAAGAGTGTCGAAGTGGTCAATCCAAGTCCACCTTTGGTCGATCCAATCCAATCATCGGTCGATTCTACTCTCCCTCTAGAGAGTAAACCTGATACTACCCATGTTTTTCTCGTTGATACAGACTCTACTGTGCTGGGGGGAATTCCTCATTCTCCTGTGAAACCCCCTCCAAGTAATGAGTCCATCCTTTTTGATTGGGGTGTGCTAACTGGACCTCATCTTCCCTCTCACATTCCTTTCCATATTATAGTACAAGTTTGTGGTCAGGACATTCCTCAAATGATGATAGATGAAGGTGCGTCTGTTATTATTTTGTCCTATGTTGCTTGGCATGCTTTGGGTTGTCCTCAGCTTGCGTCGGTTACACAGAATCTGTTATCTTTTAAAAGAAGAACCAGTCAACCTTTAGGGATCTTTCCTCAATTTCCTGTAACTTTGGGAGGGAAAATTGTCTTTATTGATGTCATGGTAGTCCGAGACCCCTTGGATTTCACTTTACTCCTTGGGCGAGATTATGTCTATTCTATGAAATCTCTTGTGTCTACTCTTTTCCACGTGATATATTTCCCTCACGCTGGAAGAATTGTGACTATTGATCAACTTTCATTCATCGGTCTTGATTGGATTACCTCCCTAAATGGTTCTTATACGACGACAGTATCGCCCCCGCCGCATGTCAATTATGTGGCGTTGTCTCCCATGATTTCAACTTCTGATGATTTAGATCCGGTAGTTGACATGGTGATCTCTTCAGTATGGCTATTGGAGCCTGATATCCTTACCCATGTCGCGAACCTCGACGTGTGTTCCTTCCAGAGTGATTATCTTCCATCCAGTGAAGATCTCTTGGAAGCCATGATCAAGTTTTGTCCCTTGACATAGTGTCCTTCCAGAGCATTATCCTCTTGGAAGCCATGATCAAGAAGAGGCCTTGAGCATAGTTCTTTTCCTATGTCAAGATCGTTAAAAAATGAAACAGAGGCCATGAGCATAGTTTTCCTCTCTGCAGAAAGCTTGTTAAAAAATGAAACAGAGGCTTTGAGCATAGTTTTCCTCTCTTTAGAAAGCTCGTTAAAAAAATGAAACAACAATCTGGGGATTGAACCCGGAACCTTGAGCATAGTTCTTTTCCTGTGTCAAGCTCGTTAAAAAATGAAACAATTGCCTCTCCCTTCAAGTTGAGTCTTTCGTCAGATCTCGTAGATGTCAAGTCGAGTCTTAAGTTAGGTCTCATTTTGTTTTTTTTTTGCACCTTCATTTCATCCACCTGTATCCTTTTTCTCCATCTAGCACAGAAATTGGTGACAACCTCAAAGTCGGTGAATGAATTGAAGCTTGGGGGGAATGTCTCCAACCTTTGATGATCGTTCTGGAGTTAAGCCACTAGGTTTTCAAGCGGGGGGCATACCGAGATTAGTCTTTGTTCTTTCTCGTGCTCGTAAATACATGAGAATGCATCCGGGTAAACTTTTATCTCTTTTTCGGACCTGTATGGATACACAAAAAAGGAACCCCCTGGAGTCTCCTTTAACCTCTTTTCAGACTCTCTAAACATGAAAATATTGTCGAGTGATCTTTCTTCCTTTCCCACTCATTAAAAGGTTTGAAAGGGTGTCTTTTGAGTGATAATTTATCTCTTTTTCGGCCTCGTGAGACTAACATTACAAAAAATGACAACATTGGAGTCATCTTTAAGTTCTTTTCAGACTCTCTAAACATGAAAATATTACCGAGCGACCTTGTTATCTTCACGCTCGTTAAAGTATTTGAAGAAAACGTCTGTTGAGCGATAGTTTATCTCTTTTTCAGTCTCATCCGACTACTTTACAAAAAAGGAACTGAGAGAGTTCTCTTTTAAGTGTTTTTCAGACTCTATAATCATGAAAAACCTTCGAGTTTTATGTCTTTGGACTCGTTAAAACAGGCATCGACAGGCCCATACGGGATCGAACCCTTACTTATTCTAGTTCGTTAAACAAGGGAAGAGGAACTTACCGAAGGTGAGTTATATCGAGCATGTGTTACCCTCCTCGAGCTCGTTAAAGTAAAAAGAGGTACTCATCAATTTGGATGGGGGAAAAATTTGAAGGAAGCAAGCCAAGCAGTTTTTGAGAACATTACCAGTAACTCTTAGAGTTTCCCTTGAACACGAAACTTTGTCTTTACGCACATATTAATCCGCTAAACCTCTGCACTGAGCCAATCCTTTGATTTTCTTTTACTCCTTTGGGTCACCTGACGTAAGTCATAGCATCCACTGCATCATCAAGTTTTGGTCCATGTCATGTTTCTGCTGTTGTGCCTCAGTGTTCAAGGGAAGTATCCACCTCAAGAGTCAGACATCACAAATATCTTGCCTCAATACCCGTGTCAGTCCATGTTCATTTGATCTACCAATTACATCTCTGTGTCCATTTCGTGTCGTTGATGGGGGATATATCAAGGCCCTCCTTCGACGAGTCTATTCCTATCGACTTCAACACATTATCCAAGAACTAGACTTAGAAACCAGTTAGTACTTTGGGACCTACATGCCTCAATGGCAGGCCTCCTCACATTCGACAGTGGGTTTACATCATTGACCTCTGATCGAATGATTCCACGGATGTTCGACTTCATCTCATCCATTCACATTCGTTGGAATGTACTGGAGTACCTTGGGAATCATTGACATCAATGGTGATCTCCCTTGCGCTTCTTAACGGTTTACATCATTGACCGGTCATCAAGTGGTTTTTTCCATGTTCGACATCAAGACATCTATTCACATGGTTAGATTCGTACTACATCGAGATCGGTAAGAAGACCCTGGGTTGAGTGATCACTCTGATATGTACTTTGACCAGGTTGAGATGGAATTTCTCTTGAGCAAATGACACGTATATTGTTACATAGATCCACTTTGTATTGGTCGTGGCTATGTCTTGTCATCTCGTAGATCCACTGTGTATTCTTCGTGGCTATGATCAGTTCAGGTCATGGGAGTATAAATCCACAGTGTATTTTTAGTGGCTATACCTTTTTATCAATACAATTATGGATCCGCAGTGTATTTTATGGCGGCCATATCTTGCAAGTCTTGATCACCCAAGCATAGGTATGCATGCCTTGGGTTTGAAACATGTCATAATATTTGTTGGATGTTTGTGTGCAGCTTTTGTTAGGTTCTCTGCATATATACCCTTGCTTGAAAGTCTACAAAGCATTTCAGTCATCAGTGCTCATCTTCTAACTTCATACTTTGGGGGGAAATCTGTTACACATCAAAATTACTCACTTCGATAGTGTCGCAAGTGTCATCATTACAAGTGTCGCAAGTGTCAGGAAAATCATACTGCTATAATGCCTATGTTGTGCCTATAATGACATGAGAAGGACACTTGACACACATCAAACACTAGATTTGGAAGAGGAGGAATGGTTAACTGGGCTTATGAACCTCTTGCCATCTGAAAGGACCACAAAAATTGAGTTTTTGGAGGAGAGCGCTCCCCTATACCTCTCTTAGGAGTGATGGCGCCCCCCCTTACACTGTCTGGGAGCATTATAGCGCTCTAATAGCCCTTTTGAGGGAGCGCTAGCACCCCCCTAAAGCCTACTGGGGAGCGCTATAACGCTCTGATGGCCCTTTTGAGGGAGCGCTACCTATTCTGGGCAGCAGTTGGTTTATTGAGATGAAAGGGGGAAGGATTCCTTCAATCCCTAAAGGCAGTTGGATTTGAATCCCTAGTCAAGCCATGATCTTAGGGAAGATCCCTAACTGAAGGAGGAAAACCCTAGCTTGGCCTGTTTCTTTCTAATTTGTGTTTGATATCACATGAATTTGTTAATATTATGGTAGATGCAAGAGGTATTTACCCCCACGTGTGAACCTGATGAGAATAGAAGACTCCGGAAAGCAAGAGAAACCCTAATGAGTTGGATAATAACCCTAGAAGCCTTGTCGGCTCAAGAAGATAATTTATATTAGGCTATTAGCCTCCAAGAGAAGAAGTCGGCCAGAAATAATAATAATATACTAAACAGACACATACCCAGAAGGAGAATTCGGCCTCAGCAAAATTGGTAGGATTACTATATATACAGGGCGCCAGTTCTCATTTGCAGCATCTCAGAATTGTAGTTCTGTAGTTTGGTGCGCACTGCAGTTGCAGTCTTGTGCACAGGTTTGGAGGAAGAGCTGGTGCAGCTGCAGCAGCAACAAGATCTCAGTTTTGTCTTGAATATCTCTTGCCTAGGGTTTGGGACTATCTGATTATCTTTTGTGATGCGCTATCCTTGGGGATTGATGCGCTACTCTTTGTTTGGATATTTAGCCTAGGGTTTTCTTCCGGAGGAATTCTCAGGTCAAGGTTAAGGTGCTCGAAGGGAGGCTTCGGCCTATGGTTGGGTGACGAAGGTATCGTCAATGGTAAAATGAGCACACCATCTTCTATATTCTAACAGGTTATGGGCCCACACNATGTGGAAGCTACTGCAAGATAAGCCGAATCAATCTTGAAGAGACTTAGAAGTCAGACATCAAGAGAAATTGGAGAAAGACTTATGACGACAACTAAGACGGAAGCGTGGACTCTTTCAGACAAGAAGAACCAATTATTACAGAAGACAATAAGGATGCAGATGGAAGTATGGACTCTATCAGACAGAGGGAGCTGATTATATGCACTCTTACATGAAGCAAGGATTAGGAGGGAGCTAATCCTATGATCCATTGAAGATGATGAAATGTATATATCCATGGTAGCAGCCATGAAAGATAGTACATATTTAGCTCAACCACAGAAGAAGACCTCTTCAAAGAAAATCCTTAAAGTATTCTTGTTTTTCCATCCAGATCCATGCACCGATGATGAAAGGAAGAAGTGGAATCTCTAGAACATGGAATCTCCATGAACCCAAGAGATAATGAAAAACATGAAGATTCCAAGAAAGAAGAATCAAAACAACCAGTCATTGTATCAAGAATCACAAGATTACTAGCCTAATATGAACTCACTAAAAGGCAATCAAGCAGAAGAACTGAAAGTCGTGATGAAGAACATTGTACAGAAGACTTATGAATAAAAGCGTTGCAAGATACAGAACCAGAGGTTCTTCCAGATGGAGGGAGAAGACTATGATGATTGATTGTTCCAGTACACCAAACTTATCTATATATAAGTCATTACATCATCCGCAACCTCCATGAGTCAGAATTATACATCAGATGAATGTAAAGAATGTTCTCCAGAGAAATCGAATAAAGAAAGTATAAAGAGAAATATCAAGACTTTGAGCCATACCAGAAAAAGAGACTCCTATATGCAAAAGACAACATGATGGAGAACCTCCAGTGCACAGCAGAAGCATGGTGAAGATTTCCTATAACATCAAGATGACTACTCAGAAGATTAGATCTCATGATGACAGAAGAAGTACCACATGGATATGTTCTAGTTCTCCAACTATGATATACTCTATTGTTCAGATCTACATGAAGCCTTCATAGTGTTCCAGACTACAGTACAAACATTACATTATTCATGATAAAGTCCAGAAGGGAGAAAATGATTTCTCCAAAACATATCTCCACAGATGAGTAGATAAGCACACATTTTGGTAAAGTCTCTATTCAAGATGAAAGAACTTGCATACTCAAGCTAGAGCTCGTAGAAATAATTCTCTTAGATGGAAGGGAAGACTCTCCAATATAGAAGAAGGTATGCAAACAATTATTTTTGTGATTGAAATAACTCTCCAGTTAGGAGGAAGCACTGAAAATATTATTTATCTTTGTAATTGAAAAATAGTCCAGATTGGACAGAAGCTTTCCTGTTCGGAAAGTGGATTGAGATTTCTGATGGACAGTGGTTTCCCATTGTAGTTAACATGGGAGGTAGACTGATTGTTGATGTATCATAGATAATGACTTCCCATTATGGGGAGTGGTCTAGGACATTCATTCTTCTTGGCAGTCACTCTGAGTAGTGGTCAAGTAGAATGGTCTGCCTCGTCGGGCAGTCATTCTTTCAAAGTTCACAATTGTGAGCAATTTCGAAGAATGGTCTGTTTTTGGAGGTTGATGCAGGACATACATTCCTCGAGGGTTATACATTCTCTCTAGGTTACACTTTGTTTAGTGTCGGAGGAATGGCCCAGGGTGGGGAATGGTCTGGACAATTATTCCTCGAGGGCAGACTCATTCTCTCCAAGTTACACTTTGTTTAGTGTCGGAAGAATGGCCCAGGATGGGGAGTAGTCCAGGCTCAGCAATCAGGGACAGTTATTCCTTGAGGGCAGACTCATTCTCTCTAGGTTACACTTTGTTTAGTGTCAGAAGAATGGCCCAGGGTGGGGAATAGTCTAGGACAGTCATTCCTTAGGGAAGATTCATTCCCTCCAGGTTACACTTTGTTTAGTGTCGGAGGAATGGTCCAAGGTAAGGAATGGTCCAAACATTTCTTGAGGGAAGACTCATTCTCTCTAGGTTACACTTTGTTTAAGTGCCGGAAGAATGGCCCAGGGTGAGAAATGGTCCAGGTTCAGAAATCAGAGATAATCCTTCTTCCTTATTTGAGAAGATTGGGGAAGATAGCCCATTGTTGATATTCTATACTGAGGGCAGAAATTCTTTCAGATCTCACAGATGTGAGTGAAAGATTGGCCCAGATGATTCAGTTTTTATCATAACATTGTTTCTGTGCAGGTTGCTATCAGATGGTTGTTATGAAGAATATATGATAGTAGATGTAAACTACTGTGGTGGATATGTTCCACTATTTGTGAGGAAAATATTCTTTCAGAGCTCACAGATGTGAGTGAAATATTGGCCCAAGTAATTCAGTATATATCATAACATTTTTTCTATGCAGATGTTTGTTATGAAGACTGTATGACAGTAGATGAGGACTATTGTGGTGAATATGTTTTCACTATTCAAGTACTTGTGTGTTACTTGATGTGGTAGTTAACCACTGGATTGTAGTTATGTACTACTATGAATAGACACATGTGTGTTCTATCCTTGTTCTAATTGCCTTGAATACTATCAACAGTTTATTGGAGATAATGATCATTCAGATGAATGATGAACAGAGATTTTCCAGATGGAAAACAGTTCAGGGCCTTTACTCCTCTTGTATCACTCTATGGTGAGAGTAACTTATCCAGCATCATATCTAACTACTCGGATGAAGTATGGTTTCGAGAGATGATGTAGCTGATGGTGATGGTGATGCTCATGATCTAGTCATGAAATAGTCTAGATGACTATATTGATGCTACCGGGTAAGTGGTATGTTTTGTGCTCAAGTCCATTACTTGTAAATACCTCTCTAGCTAGGAGGGAGTGTTAATATTATGGTAGCTACGGGAGGTATTTACCCCCACGTGTGAGCCTGACAAGAATAGAAGACTTCGAGAAGCAAGAGAAACCCTAATGAGTTGGATAATAACCCTAGAATCCTTGTCGGCTCAAGAAGATAATTTATATTAGGCTATTAGCCTCCAAGAGAAGAAGTCGGCCAGAAATAATANCACTCTTACATGAAGCAAGGATTAGGAGGGAGCTAATCCTATGATCCATTGAAGATGATGAAATGTATATATCCATGGTAGCAGCCATGAAAGACAGTACATGTTTAGCTCAACCACAGAAGAAGACCTCTTCGAAGAAAAGCCTTAAAGTATTCCTGGTTGTCCATCCAGATCCGTGAACCGATGATGAAAGGAAGAAGTGGAATCTCTAGAACATGGAATCTCCATGAACCCAAGAGATAATGAAAAACATGAAGATTCCAAGAAAGAAGAATCAGAACAACCAGTCATTGTATCAAGAATCACAAGATTACCAGCCTAATATGAACTCACTAAAAGGAAATCAAGCAGAAGAACTGAAAGTCGTGATGAAGAACATTGTACAGAAGACTTATGAATAAAAGCATTGCAAGATCCAGAACCAGAGGTTCTTCCAGATGGAGGGAGAAGATTATGATGATTGATTGTTCCAGTACACCAAACTTATCTCTATATAAGTCATTACATCATCCGCGACATCCATGAGTCAGAATTCTACATCAGATGAATGTAAAGAATGTTCTCCAGAGAAATCGAATAAAGAAAGTATAAAGAGCAATCTCAAGACTTTGAGCCATACCAGAAAAAGAGACTCCTGTATGCAAAAGACAACATGATTGAGAACCTCCAGTGCACAGCAGAAGCATGGTGAAGATTTCCTATAACATCAAGATGACTACTCAGAAGATCAGATCTCATGACAGAAGAAGTACCACATGGATATGTTCTAGTTCTCCAACTATGATATACTCTATTGTTCAGATCTACATGAAGCCTTCACAGCGTTCTAGACTACAGTACAAACATTACATTATTCATGATAAAGTCCAGAAGGGAGAAAATGAGTTCTCCAATACATATCTCCACAGATGAGTAGATAAGCACACATTTTGGTAAAGTCTCTATTCAAGATGAAAGAACTTGCATACTCAAGCTAGAGCTCATAGAAATAATTCTCTTAGATGGAAGGGAAGACTCTCCAATCTAGAAGAAGGTACGCAAACATTTATTTTTGTGATTGAAATAACTCTCCAGTTAGGAGGAAGCACTGAAAATATTATTTATCTTTGTAATTGAAAAATAGTCAAGATTGGACAGAAGCTTTCCTGTTCGGAAAGTGGATTGAGATTTATGACGGACAGTGGTTTCCCATTGTAGTTAACATGGGAGGCAGACTAATTGTTGATGTATCATAGACAATGACTTCCCATTATGGGGAGTGGTCTAGGACATTCATTCTTCTTGGCAGTCACTCTGAGTAGTGGTCAAGTAGAATGGTCCTCCTCGCCGGGCAGTCATTCTTTCAAAGTTCACAGTTGTGAGCAGTTTCGAAGAATGGTCTATTTTTGGAGGTTGATGCAGGACAGACATTCCTCGAGGGTTATACATTCTCTCCAGGTTACACTTTGTTTAGTGTCGTAGGAATGGTCCGGACAGTTATTCCCCTAGTGCAGACTCATTCTCTCCAGGTTACACTTTGTTTAGTGTCGGACGAATGGCCCAGGGTGGGGAGTAGTCCAGGCTCAGCAATCAGGGACAATTATTCCTTGAGGGCATACTCATTCTCTCCAGGTTACACTTTGTTTAGTGTCGAAAGAATGGCCCAGGGTGGGGAATAGTCTAGGACAGTCATTCCTTAGGGAAGATTCATTCCCTCCAGGTTACACTTTGCTTAGTGTCGGAGGAATGGCCCAGGGTAAGGAATGGTCCAAACATTTCTCAAGGGCAGACTCATTCTCTCCAGGTTACACTTTGTTTAAGTGTCAGAAGAATGGCCCAAGGTGAGAAATGGTCCAGGTTCAAAAATCAGAGATAATCCTTCTTCCTTGTTTGAGAAGATTGGGGCAAATAGCCCATTGTTGATATTCTATACTGAGGGCAGAAATTCTTTCAGATCTCACAGATGTGAGTGAAAGATTGGCCCAGATGATTCAGTTTTTATCATAACATTATTTCTGTGCAGGTTGCTATCAGATGGTTGTTATGAAGAATATATGATAGTAGATGTAAACTACTGTGGTGGATATGTTCCATTATTTGTGAGGCAGATATTCTTTCAGAGCTCACAGATGTGAGTGAAATATTGACCCAAGTAATTCAGTATATATCATAACATTGTTTCTATGCAGATGTTTGTTATGAAGACTGTATGACAGTAGATGAGGACTACTGTGGTGAATATGTTTTCACTATTCAAGTACCTGTGTGTTACTTGATGTGGTAGTTAACCACTGGATTGTAGTTATGTACTACTATGAATAGACACAGGTGTGTTCTATCCTTGTTCTAATTTCCTTGAAGACTATCAGCAGTTTATTGGAGATAATGATCATTCAGATGAATGATGAACAGAGATTTTCCAGATGGAAAACAGTTCAGAGCCTTTACTCCTCTTGTATCACTCTATGGTGAGAGAAACTTATCTAGCATCATATCTAACTACTCATATGAAGTATGGTTTCGAGAGATGATGTAGCTGATGGTGATGGTGATGCTCATGATCTAGTCATGAAATAGTCTAGATGACTATATNTTGTGCTCAAGTCCATTACCTGTAAATACCTCTCTAGCTAGGAGGGAGTGTTAATATTATGGTAGCTGCGGGAGGTATTTACCCCCACGTGTGAACCTGACAAGAATAGAAGACTTCGGGAAGCAAGAGAAACCCTAATGAGTTGGATAATAACCCTAGAATCCTTGTCGGCTCAAGAAGATAATTTATATTAGGCTATTAGCCTCCAAGAGAAGAAGTCGGCTAGAAATAATAATAATATACTAAACAGACACATACCCAAAAGGAGAAGTCGGACCCAACAAAACTGGCAGGATTACTATAAATACAGGGTGCCAGTTCTCATTTGCAGGATCTCAGAATTGCAATTCTGCAGTTTGGTGTGCACTGCAGTTGCAGTCCTGTGCGCAGGTTTGGAGGAAGAGCTGGTGCAGCTGCAGCAACAACAAGATCTCATTTTTGGCTTGAATATCTCTTGGCTAGGTTTTGGGACTATCTGATCATCTTTTGTGATGCGCTATCCTTGGGGATTGATGCGCTACTCTTTGTTTGGCTATCTAGCCTAGGGTTTGCTTTCGAAGGAATTCTCAGGTCAAGGTTAAGGTGCTCGAAGGGAGGCTTCGGCCTATGGTTGGGTGACGAAGGTATCGTCAATGGTGAAATGATCACACCATCTTCTATATTCTAAAAAAATTTGTCTTTAAGTAGATAGATCTCTTTCAAGCTAATCTCGATAGAGTAGGAAGTGGTTGTACTTTTGTTTGTCTATAGGGCTTATCGAGAAGCCAAAGATTGGAGCTCAACTCAGACCGTGCAGGGACAAACACCGGTAGAAGGTACATCGTTCCCCCTTCCTCCTCATGCATTAGTTTGTGTAGATCTAAAAGGAAGTCAGTGACCATGATAAGCACTTTCTATCTTAGAGTTAAGAGTCTAGCTCTTTGAGGAGATCTACCTATCCGCAGGGAGATCTTCCTTCAATAGTAGAGGTGTCTCGATGCTGCTTGTCAAGGTTCTCTAGGTGTATGAGGCATCACTCGAGATCGGAAGTGTTAGGGAGGAGCACGACTACCAATCTAAGAGAAGGGATTTTGCATTCAATAGGTAAGATCAACTCCACACCATGTACTAACTGGAAAGGATAAAATCTAGTGGCAGTCTTGATCGAAGTTTGGTATGGCCAAAGTGTGGGATATAGCACAATATGCCAGTTAGATTTGTTCTGGATGACGATTTTCTACAGAATGGTCTTGAGAGACTTGTTGATGGCCTCTACCTATCCATTCTCCTAAGGGTAGTAAGGGGAATAATGACCATGCTTAAACTCTAGTTTGGATACTAGCTCTTCCACCATTTCATTCTGAAAGTGACTGCCATGATCAATGACAATGTCACTTGGGATTCCGAACCCATTGATAATTTGATTGAATATGAAGAAGGAAGGAGTCTTCCCTTCATATATAACTGTAGTCATGGCTTCGGCTTACTTATTGAAGTAGTCTATGACCATGATAATGTGATGATTTCCCCCCAGTCGAAGTTGGGTTGCAATCCACAATGTCCACCCCCCACTTTGTGAAGGGACCGACGGTAATGAATGGATGGAGAGGGGATGGATGTAAGCACACTTTTCGAGTGAACACCTATCAGGGGTGACACTTCTTAACTGCTTCAATGCAATCTTTAAAGACAGATGACCAAAAATAACCAACTCACAAAATTGTATGGGTTGTCGCAAGCCCGAATAGATGACCACCACAAGCCCCACTATGGAAATCATTTAGAACTGACTCGGCTTCTTCATGAGTTAAACAACAAAGAAATATATTGTTTATTCCTCGATGATACAAAGTGTCACCAACGATAAGGTAATTCTTAGCTTGGTATCGTACATGTCGTCGGTCATCTCGTGAGATATGCTGAAGGAACTTCAAATTTTGATGATAGAGAACAATGTATTCCTACCAGGGGTCAGATGATGAGACAAGGAAAATGTGTTCATCCGCAAAAGAATCAACATGAATAACATCCTCGTCCAATTGTGGGAAGTCGAATATTAACTCCACAAAGACTAGTGATTTCTTGGATTTAGCAGAAGCAAAATCGAGATCGAATTCTTGTAAAATGAAAATCCATTTATTGTATTTTCCCCCTATGATACACCTGGTAAGGACGTATTGAATGGATTGACATCGGCAACCAAAATAGTTTTGCAAAGCAATATATAATGGTGCAATCGTTGGACTGCATGGACGACAGCCAAAGCTAGATTTTCAACGTGAGAATATTTGAGCTCAGGATCGACTAAACTTTGACTAAGATAATACATGACGTGCTCATGGAGCTCATCATCCTCCCGAACCAAAACCATACCAATCGTCTCTTTGGACGTGGCGACATAAAGCAAGTAATCTCTACTATAGTCTGGAGACTTTAGCAGAGGCGTCGATACCAAGTCTTTCCTCAAAGGATCGAAGGATTCTTGGGCTCACTCATCCCAGATAAAAGGGGTGTCCTTCTTCAAAAGACGCATGAAACCCTTAGTAATATTGACATAGTTTACTATAAATCGACGTAAAAATTTATCTTTCCGCTGTAAACCTTGAAGTTGTTGAATAGTGCACGGGAGAGGCAATCGAAATATTGCCTGAACCTTTAACGGATCTACCATGATCCTGGTCTCAGACACTAAAAATCCTAGAAGACGTTCAGACCTAATGCAAAGGATGCATTTATGAGGGTTCAACCGAATTCTATTATCACGACATCTTTCAAAAACTAGCCGAAGGTGCTTAGGGTGATCCACTCTCTTAAGAGAGTGAGCAGCAAGAATTTCAAGATAAGCTTCAACTATATGCTTAAGATCGTGGAATGTGAAGGTCATAGCACGTTGGAAGGTTGCTCCGATGTTTTTAAGGCCGAAAGGCATCTTCCAGTATGCGAAAGTACCCCAAGGACAAATAAATGTCGTCTTATGTTGATCCTTGGGTTTAATTTGAATTTGGTTATACCTTGAAAATATGTCCATGAAAGAAAAAACTTCACTTCCAGCACACTAGTAGACAGTATGATCGATGAAAGGTGTTGGGAAGTTGTCTTTAGGATAGGCTTTGTTTAGGTCGCAAGAATCCATGCATACACAGATGGTTCCTTGCTTCTTATTTACAAGAACGGGATTGGATACCCATTCAGTCAAGGGAACCAGGTAGATAAAGCCAACATTAAGCAGTTTCTCTACCTATGCCTTAATAGAAGGGGCCTTCCAGGGATTGACAGCTCTAAGACATTGTCGAACAGGCTTAGCATCTAGGTAAGTTTTAATCTCATGTTCAACAATTCGAGATTCGATGGCATCTCTTCATATGACCAAGCAAATACATCTCAAAATTCCTTGAAGAGCTCGGTATAGATCAAGATTTCTTCTGGTGAACAATTCACACCGATGTGTATGTTTTCTATCTTGCCAGGGGTACGAGAGATATCGATCACGATGGTAGGAGAGATACTCACCATATTTACTTTGGCATAAATGTTGTGTGTATCAAGCAGAACTACAACATGACCGACTATCTCGCTCAGAGTAGATAGAAAGTTATCTTGTTGGATTCTAGCAAACTCTAGGAGAAAATAAGAGTGATGATGGATATCATCCCAAGGTTTGTCAGAACCATTCATGGCCTCGATGATAGCTTCATCAGAGGTAAAATTATCATGGAGGCATTCATGTGAGTAGTCGAGGAAGGTAAGGTCCAAGGATCGTTAAAATAGGAAGTGCGAAAAGGAATAGAACTTTCTGACGAAATGAGCCTACTAGACATGGCGTAAACATGGTGAATCGGTGCCATGAAGTCGAAGGTACCCATAATGGATGAATACATTCTGACACTAATATTCTCAGTTGTCGACTGAGAATTGTCAACCACGGGGATCGACGGTCCAACAAATGCATTGGGGCTAGCATACGCAAAGGACAACTGGTCGATTGTCACGATATTCCCATCGTGAGGAAAACAAAGAGTACAGAAGATGGATGATATGACGACAGTCATAGCGTAAGTCCAATTATGTCCTAGTAACAAGTTATAATCGAGGGGCACACCAACCACCTCGACATACACCTCTACCATCTTCCCACCTAACTGGACCGGAAAGGTAGGAAGAATACCATGAGGGAGAAAGGAATGACTGTCAAAAGCAGTCAACATGGTCAGAGACTGAGAGAGAGTCAGAGAGCCGAGATATTTCCAACAGAATAGGGACATCACACATGTTGCAATTCCGTCATCAAAAACCACACGCTTGATAGTATACTTCGAGTAACCCATGTGGATTTGGAATGCCACATGGTAAGGAAAGAGAGTCTTCACATATGTGACATCAAAATTGATAACTTTCGAGCCACTGGGTTCTAGAGCTCCTAACGCGGATAGAAAGGCATTCCTCTACGAAGGACACGTCTGGAGTACCTCTAGGGTCGACATCGCACAAGGGGTTTGACCCAGGTCCTCAACAATAGAGTAATTATGGGTGGCTCTAGCATTCAGATTGTGGGTAGAGCACTTGAGTACTCCTTTCGAAATACAAGGTGGTGGCTCTGGTTTTTCTATATGCAAGGACGTCTCTGAAGGAGGAGGAGATTCTAGACTAGGTATAGTTTGTGGAGAACTGTAATCGTGATATTGGGTGGCTACATTAATATGATAATTGACCATATTGATGCACAAATGGTCACTGTCTTGTGCTGGTGGGTTTTGACTCCCACCGGTCACATTTTTGGTGTTTGAGGAGCTCGAGGCCATGTGTTGGTTATGTGGGAAAGGATTCGTCAGCACAATGGGCGTTAGAGATAATAGCCTCACAGCTTCCACAAGTTTGGGGAATAAATGAGTAAGATGATCATCTGTACAAAGCTTACAAGGAAATTTCATCTTATGCCATTCTTTCTTGCCCTCACCAGCATTATTATTCGTCCTCTCATTATTATCATTGTCCTTGGGTTTATTATTATTCTTCCCACCCTTACGATTATTATTACGTCCTTTCTTCTTATTCTCGCCTGGTTGTTGATTACCATTTGGTTCAGTTGATGATTGCACAAAATGTACATCTGCCGACTGAGTGGGATTGGAAGACATAGATGAATCTAGCCCTCTTACAGGCTGGTTTTGAGACAACTCTTTCAGATGTCTTGTCACTGAGTTTACGAATTTCACATTGGCGGAGCCTACAATGCTATCAGCATGAGGTTCGGGATTTTGTCTAGGTTCATAGTGTGACCTCGGTGCATCCAGAAGAATCTCGTATGACATCCCAGACTAAGCATATATAAGATCTAACTGATGGGATTTGAATATTTCTTCTTCCTCATATGTAACCCCGGATGTCGCAACATCCATTGAAATAGGAGGCTGTAAAGACTTAAGGAACCACTCTAACAGGAATTTCGGGGGTATGCAGGT
>JZKD02S2374237.1:315731-329282 GCA_000966675.3 Picea glauca | reverse complement strand
ATCTTGACAATTGTTAGATCTAGGTTATGATTGATTTGAATGAGACTTTGTGAGTTGAGTCCTTGTAAGGGGACTGGAGTTTCCAACGAATCTTAGGAATTAGATAACATATTTTCGTGTGTGTAAGAGATTCTGTGAGTTGAGTCCTTGTAAGAGGATTAGAATCTCAGGCAAACATAAGCACTCTATTTTTAGGTAGTTGAATCTTTCTAGATCTATATATTTTAGGTAGCGCTTCTAAGTTTACCTTCCCGGGTTGACATTAAATTAAACTTTGATTGACATCATCAATTAGAACTAAACAGTGCCTATAAAAATACTTTCGTCCTTCCACTCCATAACTCATACTTTAAACCATTTTGACCATTAAACAGTGGTACTCCATTCTCAGAATAATCCATGATCTGCTTCCAGTGGTTAAATTGTTTCCTGAAGGAACCGGCTCTAATACCAATTGTTGGATTACTGAGAGGGGGGGTGAATCAATAATAGAGAAATTTAATCATTTTTAACCATAAAATGCAAGTGTTATATCAATGTAGCATTATCATCCAATAGTTGCAAAGTAAATAAACAATGAAAAAATGAGCAATCATACACATACACAATACACCAGTGTTTTTATGTGGAAACCCTAAAGCGGGAGACATAATACTTTTCCTTATATGTATTTAAGAATTACATTCATTGGAAGCACCAACTTCCTTTGTTTTCTAGCTGGAATTGGAAGGAGGCTCCAACCCCATAGTTTCTCAGGATACAACTTGAAGGAAGCTCCAACTCCCCAATTCTCTGGCTACAACCAGAAGGAGGCTACAACCCCCTATGTTCTTCGGCTACAACGGGAAGGTGGCTACAACCACCTGTCCTTGCCCCGTCCAACCTCCTGGAAATATAAGTAGAATGATGGAACCACTATCACACTATCGCTGTGAGATATACTATTGTAAACCTGTACCGATCAACTTGCATCAAACAACCTATAACAACCTGTACCAATAACATGTGCCAACATGTACCATATATCAACCTGTACCTCAATCTGTCCCATAAACAAATGCATCAACAATGCACCAAATTTGTACAAATAACCTGTCACAATAACCTGTCCAAACAACCTATCACAACACCCTGTCTCATCAATCTTATCAACCAAATCAGATATACTCACCAAGATCAATCACCAAGACAACTCTCAACCATATGCACAATATCACCAATATGTGCATCAACCAAGCATAACACAACAACTCATAATCATCACCATGATCAATATGTGCTTCTAATAATATACCAAGACAAGTATGCTACATCATCCATAAATGATGTGTCAACAATACTACTAACAAGTGTCTCCAACCATGTACCAAGTATGTACTGATCATGCATCAACTACTCATCAACTATGGCTCATCAAGATGTACCAACATGATCAACTATACACCTCATGTATGTGTCAACTCATCAACTACTTGTTTCAACCATGTACCCAACATGAACCTCAAACATATACCAAATACATATACCAATATAACCACCAAAAAGTTCTCTAGCAACCAAATACCATAAACAATTACATCAAACCATGTGCCACAACCTCATTGTTATAAAACCTCTATCTGTAACATACCTCAACCAAAAAGACCTCATCAATTTTATTATCCAAATATGATTTGTAACTTTGTAACATACCTGTTGTATATGATCGCATACTTGCAAACCTTCCTTAAATTTAACAACAAGAGACTAGCCTTTTCATCAAACTTTACTTTAGTCTCACATGACTAATTTTGGATTAGTCAACAACATTAACTTTCAATAATCATAACTATGTACCTGTAATGAATAAAGATCTAAAAATGGTACACAACATTTTTTAGTGTCTTTGATGCAATTTCTCTAGATTTCACTACTTGGAACCTCTCAGAAAAGGAGTTATAGCAAAAATGGCATACCTTGTTGAATTATGGCTTATTCTAGAGAGCGAATTTATAGAGTGTTCCCCGCACGGAATATTTGTTGTATGGATCTGAAAATGGTACAAAAAATACTATAGACTGTACTCTAACCAACACATTTGGTCTTACTGAATTTCAATCTGTTATGAATAAGTTATGACTTTTTTACCCGAAACACCTATTTTAGACTAGTTTTAGGACTAGCCACAAACCCTATTTTCCACGGAGTGTAACTCCAAAAATACAACGACCCACAAGCTGAAATTTTTATCACAACTACTTGGATATGTTTCCTCAATGGCCTCTCAATTTCACGTTCTGAATCATTCTAGAAAAAAAGTTACTGCGAAAATGGTGAGATTACTTGTAAATAACATACCTTATAAAGAATCATCAAAATAATTTATCCTCCCTTGAATTTTGACATTCTTTCCCTCTGAAATTCGGCTTAGATATCCTTTGCTTACCTCAATCACTTGTAGATATTCAATATTCTCAAGTGTGATTAAAAATGAGAGACCCTTGCCTCTTATTTATACTTTCATGTAGCTTCCTCAAGGGGTTACCTTCTAACCATTTTAACCCACNCACTTTATTATTTAAATAATTTCTTCTTTGCAACCACTTTGACTACTTTGACCTTTTGGGGCTTCTAGATGACTCATAAGGGTTCTCCAACTTCACATGGCCATAACTCTCTAACTGTGAGGATTTATGTGACATTCCACATACCACTGGAAATGGCATGACATGCACTATCCATATAGAATAGTCTTGCCTAAAAATATATCAAAACTCATACCGTTATCCATCAAACAAACTTGGGTCCATTACCCAAACCTTTGTGCTATCAAAAATTTCTACCAAACTTTATTTAAGGGTTGAAATCAATGACAACCAACCCAATTAATAAGAAATATCCCCCTTTAGCATTGATGGAAATACTCTAATGCAATACTGAATTCATATCACTCAATCTCCCCTTGGAACCAGCTTTTGTGCTCATTCTCTAAGGATTTACCTTTGCATATGATAAATCTCTCCCCCTTTGTCATTAATGGAAAAGGTATCTTTCTATCTAGGGATACTCCCCTTGACTGAACTCTTCCTAAAACTGATCTCCCAACCTAAACTATCCTCTTTATGGTGCTTCCTCGTGTAAATCTAGACATATAAGATAAACATTCAATATCATTCATTTTGGAGTAGAAATTACTTTGATTCTCTGGAGAAGATACTCAAAGGCTTCCCTTGGAAGAAATTTTGTAAAGATGTCTGCCACTTGTTCTTTTGTGCCCAAATATTCAACTCTGATGTTGTTCTCTGTAACCTTTTCCTGTAGAAAGTGATACTTTATTGGAATTTGCTTCGTTTTGGAGTGCATTTTTGGGTTATTTGAGATACTAACGGCGCTTGTATTATCACAATAGATTGGAATGGGCTCATCATACTCAACCTGTATATCTGTCAAAGTTTTTTTCATCCATAGAATCTAAGTATAACATCCTGCTGCTGAAATATACTCTTCTTCGGCTATATATAAAGATATTGATGATTGTTTATTTCTTAGCCAAGATACTAAACACTCACCCAAGTAGAACGTTGCTCCACTGGTGCTTCATTGGTCATTAATGAAACCTACCCAATCTGCATCTATGTAGGCAATAAGTGGTATATCCTTTCCTTTTGGATATCATAATCCAAACTCATATGTTCCTTTGAGATATTTGAAAATCCTCTTCATTGCTAATACATGTTATTCCTTTGGTGCTTCTTGAAATCGTGCCACTAGTCCAACTGCTTGCATTACGTCTGGTCTGGATGTTGTCACATATAGTAAGCTACCAATCATTGACCTGTATTTCCTTTGGTCTATAGACTTTGAATAATCATCTTTTCTCAACTTGCAATTGGTTTTCATAGGAGTGGTAACTGGTTTGTAATCTTCCATTCCGAACCTCTTTAGCATTTCTCTAATATACTTAGTTTGAGAAATAAAAATTCCTTGGTTTCTTTGATGTATCTGAAGACCCAGAAAGAAGGATAGTTATCCGAGTAATGACATTTCAAATTCATTCTGCATATCCTTCGCAAATTTATGGATTAACCTTGATGTAGATGTTGTTATTTGCACTTCCTTTTTTTGAACCCTTCTTCATCTTTTGCTTCTTCTTCATAAAGTTGTTCCACTTGTTTCATCAATTGTTACATTTATGCTTTCCACAAATTTTTTCAACCTCAGATTGTAACACTTGTATGATTTCCTTTGACTTGAGTAACCAACAAGTACTCCTTTGTCCACACGAGAAACAAACTTTCTCATTTTGACATCTTATCTTTTGATGTAGCATTTGATTCCAAATACTCTAAAGTGCTTCACATTTTCTGGTCTTCCTTTCCATATCTCGTAGGGAGTTTTTTCATTGTTGTTTCTGAGCATTAATTTGTTTTGAATGTGAATTGTTGTATGCATTGCATGTGTCCAGAAATATCTTTCAATTTGGAATCCATTAGCATTGTTCAAACCATTTCCTGTGTAATTTTCATCCATTATGATAATGTTCCTTTGTCTCTGAACCACTCTCTAAACCAATCTATGAATCAATTCTCTCATCCACTGTCATATATTTGTCCAAACCTACTAAGTGTTCTTACGAATCCATCTATGTCCATATTTTCCAAGACTCTACTACACAACTATCCATAATGTTGTCCCATTTATCACTATACTATCATGAAGTCTTTACTACTACAATTGATTGTACTTCATCTATCTGACTGCTCTGGATCTGTCTACTCAAACTTTGAAAGCTTATCAAAGGATGGTTCTTTGGTCTATCACAACTATCGCATAAATTCTGCCTCTCTAATATTCATATTACCTGGGAGTCTCTAAGCTAGATGACTCAAAGAAATTCATGCTCTGATGTGTATTCATCATCATCTTCATTGGTAGATTCATCATTTCTCTGAGTTCAGACTTCTTGCTTTCTGTATGTGGATTCATATTTCACTACAATGACTGAAAGTACAATCTCTTGAACCTATTCCTTATTTACTTGTCCTTATTTTCTTTCAGTTATTTTCCAAACCTTTATGTATTTGACATCTTTCTTTTTCTCTATAGAATTTTCTTCATCTTGTTTTATTGCCAATCTTGCGATCTCTGGGACGTGGTATTTGTTCACCTATTCTTTGTGTTTTATTATCCATACTTTCTGATATCTGATATCAGTGTTCTATTTCATGGAAGTATCGATAATGCTTCTAGAATCACTAGCTATGTGTCCATAGTTATGACATTTTAACATTCAATTTTACATGGGGCCACATAGGCATTTCTTGCTTGAACATTTCTTTTATAATCCCTGCAATCTGCATCCTTATGTCCAAAATTAGTACAATAAAAACAATGACCATAAAAGAAATTTGCATACCTGGGAGTGAATGATCTTCTTTGTGGTGTAGTCCTTCTAAATTTCTGCCTTGACTGATCATGATCATGATTGAAGCTTCTTTGTGGCTTGAACATGGATGGTCTTCTTGAATATGTATCTTCAATAGTTTTCTTAGATTCTGGTTGACCATGATTCCTTCCTTTGAGTACTTTTGCAAAACTATTTCTATTTTCTTCATTCTTATTTTCTAGCAACCTAGAGTGCTTCTCTTCATTCTTTATAACTGATGTGAATGTTTTTGTCTCTTCAACATTCTTGTTGAGCTTAACTATTTTAATTCTCAATGCGATAACTTCTTCTTCAATATTCTCAACCTCTTCTTCTTTCTTCATTATCTGAGGCTTCATGACTTCTTCTGTTCTTTTTGCTTCTTCAAGATGAATTTTTTAATGTGATTATTTCTTCTTCAAGTCCTTTCTCTTCTTGACCAAACTCTGCCTCAAGCTGGTTTAGATTGTTAGTTATTTCCTTAAGAGGATTTGTCAATATATTCTCTCTCATTTCCGCTTCTTCCTTCTGTGTTGCTATGTTGTCTTCCAAATACTGCTTTTGATTTTCAAGATTTTCTTTGATCTTTCTGGCTTATTCTAGATTATTTCTTAAGTTCTCGATGACCTGTTGGGATTCTTCAAAAATGTGAACACTTTCCTTTTGTTTCATCAATTCTTTCTTGAGTGACTTGTTTTCTTCACTTAGTTCATCTAAAGCACTAATCAATTATGCTTCTTAATTGTGTTTCTTTTCAATTAGTTTTTTTGTCTCATTTCCTTCATGGCATTCTATTTCAAGATGTCCGCATTTTTCACAATTAAATCAAAACAACATACCTTTGGTGATTATGTACTCTTCATCTTCTGAATCTGTTTGACATGGTGAACATAATTATTCTTGATTTGTATCTGCATATTCTTTGGCATTTTATGAATCTGTGATGGGTGAAGAATATATGTCATGTAACTTATCCCAAAGTTCTTTGGATGATGGACATTTACCAACTTTTTCTCTTACTGGATTAGGTAATCCTTCCCAGATGAAATCCATTTCTATTTTGTTATTCTTCTTCATTTCCTTCTTGGCTACAATCTTTGCCCTTTTTGAACTATCATGTCCTGTAACAACTGATAGCCAAATATAATACCCATTTGCTTGTAAAAATACTTTCATCCTTCCACTCCATAACTCATACTTTAAACCATTCTGACCATTAAACAGTGGTACTCCATTCTCAGAATAATCCATGATCTCCTTCCAGTGGTTAAATTGTTTCCTGAAGGAACCGACTCTAATACCAATTGTTGGATTACTGAGAGGGGGGTGAATCAATAATAGATAAATTTAATCATTTTTAACCATAAAATGAAAGTGGTGTATCAATGTATCATTATCATCCAATAGTTGCAAAGTAAATAAACAATGAAAAAATGAGCAATCATACACATACACAATACACCAGTGTTTTTATGTGGAAACCCTAAAGCGGTAGAAAACCACAGAATGTTTTTCCCTATATGTATTTAAGAATTACATTCATTGGAAGCACCAACTTCCTTTTTTTTCTAGCTGCAACTGGAAGGAGGCTCCAACCCCCTATTTTCTCAGGATAAAACCTGGAGGAAGCTCCAACTCCCCAATTCTCTAGCTACAACCAAAAGGAGGCTACAACCCCCTGTGTTCTCCGGCCACAACAGGAAGGTGGCTACAACCACCTGTCATTGCCCTGTCCAACCGCCTTGAAATATAAGTAGAATGATGGAACCACTTTCACACTATCGATGTGAGATATATTGTTGTAAACCTGTACCAATCAACTTGCATCAAACAACCTATAACAACCTGTACCAATCAAATGTGCCAACATGTACCATACATCAACCTGTACCTCAATCTGTCCCATAAACAAATGCATCAACCATGCACCAAATTTGTACAAATAACCTGTCACAATAACCTGTCCAAACAACCAATCACAACACTGTGTCTCATGAATCTTATCAACCAAATCAGATATGCTCACCAAGATCAATCACCAAGACAACTCTCAACCATATGCACAATATCACCAAGATGTGCATCAACCAAGCATAACACAACAACTGATAATCATCACCATGATTAATATGTGCTTCTAATAATATACCAAGACAAGTATGCTACATCATCCATAAATGACGTGTCAACAATACTACTAACAAGTGCCTCCAACCATGTACCAAGTATGTACTGATCGTGCATCAACTACTCATCAACTATGGCTCATCAAGATGTACCAACATCATCAACTATACAACTCATGTATGTGCTAACTCATCAACTACTTGTCTCAACCATGTACCCAACATGAACCTCAACCATATACCAAATACATATACCAAAATAACAACCAAAAAGTTCTCTAGCAACCAAATACCATAAACAATTACATCAAACCATGTGCCACAACTTCACTGTTATACAACCTCTATCTATAACATACCTCAACCAAAAAGACCTCATCAATTTTATCATCCAAATATTAATTTGTAACTCTGTAACAGACCTGGTGTATATGATCGCATACTTGCAAACCTTCCTTAAATTTAACAATAAGAGACTAGCCTTTTCATCAAACTTTACTTTAGTCTCACATGACTAATTTTGGATTAGTCAACAACATTAACTTTCAATAATCATAATTATGTACCTGTAATGAATAAAGATCTAAAAATGGTACACAATATTTTTTAGTGTCTTTGATGCAATTTCTATAGATTTCACTACTTGGAACCTCTCAAAAAATGAGTTATAGAAAAAATGGCATACCTTGTTGAATTTTGGCTTATTCTAGAGAGCGAATTTATATAGTGTTCCTTGCACAAAATATTTGTTGTATGGATCTGAAAATGGTACAAAAAATACTATAGACTATACTCTAACCAATACATTTGGACTTACTGAATTTCAATCTGTTATGAATAAGTTATGACTTTTTTACCCGAAACACATGTTTTAGATTAGTTTTAGGACTAGCCACAAACCCTATTTTCCATGGAGTGTAACTCCAAAAATACAACGACCCGCAAACTAAAAATTTTATTACAGCTACTTGGATATGTTTCCTCAATGGCCTCTCAATTTCATGTTCTGAATCATTATAGAAAAAAAGTTATTGCGAAAATGGTAAGATTACTTGTAAATAACATACCTTATAAAGAATCATCAAAAGAATTTATCCTCCCTTGAATTTCAACATTCTTTCCCTTCAAAATTCGGCTTAGATATCCTTTGGTTACCTCAGTCACTTGTAGATATTCAATATTCTCAAGTGTGATTAAAAATGAGAGACCCTTGCCTCTTATTTATACTTTCATGTGGCTTCCTCAAGGGGTTACCTTCTAACCATCTTAACCCACTTTCCTTATTTTAGGGCTAACCNCTGGAATTGGAAGGAGGCTCCAACCCCATAGTTTCTCAGGATACAACTTGAAGGAAGCTCCAACTCCCCAATTCTCTGGCTACAACCAGAAGGAGGCTACAACCCCCTATGTTCTCTGGCTACAACAGGAAGGTGGCTACAACCACCTGTCCTTGCCCCGTCCAACCGCCCTGAAATATAAGTAGAATGATGGAACCACTATCACACTATCGTTGTGAGATATACTGTTGTAAACCTGTACCGATCAACTTGCATCAAACAACCTATAACAACCTGTACCAATAACATGTGCCAACATGTACCATACATCAACCTGTACCTCAATCTGTCCCATAAACAAATGCATCAACCATGCACCAAATTTGTACAAATAACCTGTCACAATAACCTGTCCAAACAACATATCAAAACACCCTGTCTCATCAATCTTATCAACCAAATCATATATACTCACCAAGATCAATCACCAAGACAACTCTCAACCATATGGACAATATCGCCAATATGTGCATCAACCAAGCATAACACAACAACTCATAATCATCACCATGATCAATATGTGCTTCTAATAATATACCAAGACAAGTATGCTACATCATCCATAAATGATGTGTCAACAATACTACTAACAAGTGTCTCCAACCATGTACCAAGTATGTACTGATCATGCATCAACTACTCATCAACTATGGCTCATCAATATGTACCAACATGATCAACTATACACCTCATGTATGTGTCAACTCATCAACTACTTGTTTCAACCATGTACCCAACATGAACCTCAACCATATACCAAATACATATACCAATATAACCACCAAAAAGTTCTCTAGCAACCAAATACCATAAACAATTACATCAAACCATGTGCCACAACCTCATTGTTATACAACCTCTATCTGTAATATACCTCAACCAAAAAGACCTCATCAATTTTATTATCCAAATATGATTTGTAACTCTGTAATAGACTTTACTTTAGTCTCACATGACTAATTTTGGATTAGTCAACAACATTAACTTTCAATAATCATAACTATGTACCTGTAATGAATAAAGATCTAAAAATGGTACACAACAATTTTTAGTGTCTTTGATGCAATTTCTCTAGATTTCACTACTTGGAACCTCTCAGAAAAGGAGTTATAGCAAAAATGGCATACCTTGTTGAATTATGGCTTATTCTAGAGATCGAATTTATAGAGTGTTCCCCGCACTGAATATTTGTTGTATGGATCTGAAAATGCTACAAAAAATAATATAGACCTTACTCTAACCAACACATTTGGTCTTACTGAATTTCAATCTGTTATGAATAAGTTATGACTTTTTTACCCGAAACACCTGTTTTAGACTAGTTTTAGGACTAGCCACAAACCCTATTTTCCACGGAGTGTAACTCCAAAAATACAACGACCCACAAGTTGAAATTTTTATCACAACTACTTGGATATGTTTCCTCAATGGCCTCTCAATTTCATGTTCTAAATCATTCTAGAAAAAAAGTTATTGCGAAAATGGTGAGATTACTTGTAAATAACATACCTTATAAAGAATCATCAAAATAATTTATCCTCCCTTGAATTTTGACATTCTTTCCTTCTGAAATTCGGCTTAGATATCCTTTGGTTACCTCAATCACTTGTAGATATTCAATATTCTCAAGTGTGATTAAAAATGAGAGACCCTTGCGTCTTATTTATACTTTCATGTAGCTTCCTCAAGGGGTTACCTTCTAACCATCTTAACCCACTTTCCTTATTTTAGGGCTAACCCACTTCTAACCACTTGTCCACTTAGTAATTTNAGGGGGAAATCCCTTAATCACCACCCTAGGTTCTTCAATGTCTTGGTGGTCCATATGAATATTTTCAAAGGAACAATCCATATCCAACAGGGGAGGGGCCCAAAAAATAGAGGAGTAACAACAAGAAAAGGAGGGGGACAAGAGTGTCACCAACAAACCAACCGCATAAGAAAACCACCAATCTAAAAGATGATCTCACTCCATCCTCTTGATAATGATATTTCTCATCTATTTCTAAGCCCACTCAATACAATTATGGCTCCGCTAGACAACCAAATCCATCACAAACTTGATTGATCCCACCATGATCTAGAGGGAGTTTAAGAGAATGTTCAAATGATGGGTGAAGCGTGTAAATTTAACGAGAGGTGAAGGGGAACATGAAACCTAAATGATGCAATGTAAATGTAGGCCCGCCACCTGGATTTTATGGGATTGGCTAGAAAGATTGGTGACCATTGATCAAAATGTCACTCTTTTTCCCATGAATTCCCTTGTTAGTCTGGAGGTTGGCTTGTGCATTTTTTATTCCTAAAATGTGGAAGGATTCCACAAGCGAGATAGAACGAAGCTCCAATCCAATGCAATGAAATATATATCTCAGTATGGCATCTTCTGGGATCGAGCCAAGTTGGAGATGACGAATTATATTTTTTGAGTCCCTGACGATGATAAGTTTCTACACATTTTGGGAACAAGATAATATGACCCCTTGCAATAATGCATATGCTTCTGCTTGGTTATTGGAGTCCAAGCCTATACTCCATGAATAAGTGAACTTTGTGTTTCCTTGAGGGTCAAGAAGAACCTCATCCACTACTACCACCTCGATCATACCCTACCTATATTAACATGATAGAATCAATGATGTTAAAATAATGTATGGAATGAAAGACAAATAAACTATGTGATATTGAACCATCAATCAACATAGATACAAATGGAATGTGGATGGATTGGATTATCAACAATGGCCATGAGAGAAATAATATAAGGAAATTTTATTACTTTATTTCATCTCATATAAAAACATTAACTACAAAGGTTTGAGGACAATTATTTTTTAAGGGGGTACTATGTTATGGCCCTAATGAGGGTGTATAAGGGATCACATGTATATGTAAATACTAGTTTGGTATAGTTGTGGTCCTACCTAAGAAATGATTGAAAACAAGTATATATAAAGGTCAATAGAGTCATTATTAGATGCATTGTTATATAATTGTTAAATACAAATGTACTCGATTATTTGGGAGNAGGGGGAAATCCCTTAATCACCACCCTAGGTTCTTCAATGTCTTGGTGGTCCATATGAATATTTTCAAAGGAACAATCCATATCCAACAGGGGAGGGGCCCAAAAAATAGAGGAGTAACAACAAGAAAAGGAGGGGGACAAGAGTGTCACCAACAAACCAACCGCATAAGAAAACCACCAATCTAAAAGATGATCTCACTCCATCCTCTTGATAATGATATTTCTCATCTATTTCTAAGCCCACTCAATACAATTATGGCTCCGCTAGACAACCAAATCCATCACAAACTTGATTGATCCCACCATGATCTAGAGGGAGTTTAAGAGAATGTTCAAATGATGGGTGAAGCGTGTAAATTTAACGAGAGGTGAAGGGGAACATGAAACCTAAATGATGCAATGTAAATGTAGGCCCGCCACCTGGATTTTATGGGATTGGCTAGAAAGATTGGTGACCATTGATCAAAATGTCACTCTTTTTCCCATGAATTCCCTTGTTAGTCTGGAGGTTGGCTTGTGCATTTTTTATTCCTAAAATGTGGAAGGATTCCACAAGTGGGATAGAACGAAGCTCCAATCCAATGCAATGAAATATATATCTCAGTATGGCATCTTCTAGGATCGAGCCAAGTTGGAGATGACAAATTATATTTTTTGAGTCCCCGACAATGATAAGTTTCTACACATTTTGGGAACAAGATAATATGACCCCTTGCAATAATGCATATGCTTCTACTTGGTTATTGGAGTCCAAGCCTATACTCCATGAATAAGTGAACTTTGTGTTTCCTTGAGGGTCAAGAAGAACCTCATCCACTACTGCCACCTCGATCATACCCTACCTATATTAACATGATAGGATCAATGATGTTAAAATAATGTATGGAATGAAAGACAAATAAACTATGTGATATTGAACCATCAATCAACATAGATACAAATGGAATGTGGATGGATTGGATTATCAACAATGGCCATGAGAGAAATAATATAAGGAAATTTTATTACTTTATTTCATCTCATATAAAAACATTAACTACAAAGGTTTGAGGACAATTATTTTTTAAGGGGGTACTATGTTATGGCCCTAATGAGGGTGTATAAGGGATCACATGTATATGTAAATACTAGTTTGGTATAGTTGTGGTCCTACCTAAGAAATGATTGAAAACAAGTATATATAAAGGTCAATAGAGTCATTATTAGATGCATTGTTATATAATTGTTAAATACAAATGTACTCGATTATTTGGGAGCTCTTTTCCTAATATCTAAGGAGTTATTGTGTAATAACCATACCTTTGAGATTTGTGATGCATTGGCATATTTACTTTATTTTAGACTTATCATGATTTATTGGATATTGGATTCATAACAATAAGACTACTCAAGTAGATAAGTAATCACTAATCATTGTGGACTGCTAAATCAGGAAAAAGTGGAAGTAAATAAGTTTACATCATAAAGGAAATTATAACACTAGCAACTACCACTAATAAGGGTAGAAATTGCAATGTCTAAACTTTCAACAGTGAACTAAATAAGTGGAATGTGAAATAAACTTGGAACATTTTTTCCAAGGAAAATACCTCATGGAAAACCCTTTGAGTACTTCCCCATGATCCATGAATGGTAAATGGGGTAAACCATTGGCCT
>JZKD02S2374237.1:295929-315721 GCA_000966675.3 Picea glauca | reverse complement strand
ATGAAAGTATAAATAAGAGGCAAGGGTCTCTCATTTTTAATCACACTTGAGCATATTGAATATCTACAAGTGAATGAGGTAACCAAAGGATATCTAAGCTGAATTTCAGAGGGAAAGAAGGCCTAAATTCAAGGGAGGATAAATTATTTTGATGATGCTTTCTAAGGTATGTTATTTGCAGGTCATCTCACCATTTTCACAATAAAGTTTTTTATAGAATGATTCATACCATGAAATTGGGAGTCCGTTGAGGAAACATATCCAAGTAGCTGTGATAAAAATTTCATCATGTGGGTCATTGTATTTTTGGAGTTACACTCTGTGGAAAATAGGGTTTGTGGATAGTCCTGAAACTAGTCTAAAACAGGTGTTTTGGGTAAAAACATCATAAATTCTTCATAACATATCCAAATTCAGTAAGAAAAAATGTATTGGTTTAGAGTACAGTCTGTAGTATTTTGTGTACCATTTTCAGATACAAAAAACAAATATTTTGTGCAGAGAACGCTCTATAAGTTCTCTCTCTAGAATAAGCCAAAATTCAACAAGGTATACCATGTTTGCTATAAATCCTTTTCTGAGAGGTTCCAAGTAGTGAAATATGGAGGAATTGCATAAAATATACTGAAGAATATTGTGTACCATTTTTAGATATTTATTCATTACATGTACATAGTTATGATTATTGCAAGTTAGGGTTGTTGACTAATCCAAAATTAGTCATGTGAGACTAAAGTAATGTTTGATGAAAAAGATAGTCTCTTGTTAAAGTTAAGGAAGGTTTGCAGGTATGTGATCATATACACCAGTTCTATTACAGAGTTACAAATCAGATTTGGATGATAAAATTGATTAGGGCTATTTGGTTGAGGTATGCTAGAGATAAAGGTTGTATAACAGTGAGGTTGTGACACATGGTTTGATGTAATGGTTTATGGTATTTGGTTGCTAGAAAAATTTTTGGTGGTTATATTGGTATATGTATTTGGTATATGGTTGAGGTACATGTTGGGTACATGGTTGAGACAATTATTTGATGAGTTGGCACATACATGAGGTGTATAGTTGATGATGTTGGTACATCTTGATGAGCCATAGTTGATGCATGATTGGTACATATTTGGTACATGGTTGGAGGCATTTGTTAATAGTATTGTTGACACATGGTTTATGTATGGTGTAGCATACTTGTCTTGTTATATTATTAGAAGCACATATTGATCTTGGTGATGATTATGAGTTGTTGTGTTATGCTTGGTTGATTCACGTCTTGGTGATATTGTGCATATGGTTGAGAGTTGTCTTGGTGATTGATCTTGGTGAGTAGATCTGATTTGGTTGATAAGATTGATGAGACATGTTTTTGTGATAGGTTTTTTGGACAGGTTATTGTGACAGGTTATTTGTACAATTTTGGTGCATGGTTGATGCATTTTTTTATGGTACAGGTTGATGTATGGTACATGTTGGAACAAGTTATTTGGTGTAGGTTTATTGGTACAGGTTTACAACAATATATATTACAGTGATAGTGTGACAGTGGTTCCATCATTCTACTTATATTTCAGGGTGGTTGGACGGGGCAAGGACAGATGGCTTTAGCCACCTTCCACTTGTATCCAAAGAACATAGGTGGTTGTAGTCACCTTTTGTTTGTAGCCAGATAATTGGGGAGTTGGAGCTTCCTTCAGGTTGTAGCTTGATAAACTAGGGGGTTGGAGCCTCCTTCCAGTTGCAGCTGGAAAACAAAGGAATTTGGTGCTTCCAATGAATGCCATTCTTAAAGACATATAAGAATAAGAATTATGTGGTTTTCTCCCGCTTTGGGTTTCCATGTAAAAACACTGGTGTACTGTGTATGTGTATGATTTCTCATTTGTTCAATGTTTATTTACTCTACAACTATTGGATGATAATTCTACATTGATATAACACTTGGATTTTATGGTTAAAAAGGATTAAATTGATCTATTATTGATTCTCCCCCCCTCTCAGTAATCCAACAATCATTTATTCCATCTGGTCCATTGCATCCCACTCTTTTACTAGTTGGCCCTTTATTCGATACAAAACAAGGAGAGACGAGGATTGTCTTGTTCTGGGCTCGAAAATGGTGTTTCCTTACTTGGAAGTCGTTGTTGGTAAGCATATAAATACGTTGTTGAAAAGGAGAAGGGAGGGGTAGCCATGGGTCGAGCCCCTCCGAGCCCCTCCACCATAGCACGCAAGAAGAGATGTCAAGTATGGAAACATTTGTATCTGCACAATGTGTCAAATCTAGTCCTCATGCCCATGTATGATAACAATGCACTATCTATGAAAATGAAATAAGAATGCTCAACACATTAAATCCAAGCTGCACGTTGTACCTTCAAGCCATGACGTTAAGGGAGTCACTCACATACACATGGTGTCTAACAAGATCCAAGAAAGGGCTTATTCCCTTTGGAAACATAGAAGCCATAGTCAGGCTTGGTTTTCCCTGCGCACCAGAAGTAGAGTGGTGTGTGGTATGATATAAAACATAGGTCAACATGCCCAATGTTAAGGAGGAGAAACCCTAGCCACCGTTAAATACAAGAAAAAATTAGTTTAACATTATTTTTTTTTGTTTTTTATTTATTTTTTATTTTATTTTTAATCAATGGGTATGCTGGAGGAGCCATGTCGACCCCATGCAAGGATCAAGGTTCTATGTACCTGGCCTACATATTCCATGTCGTCCCCATGCAAGGCTCAAGGTGCCATGTACCTGGCCCGCATACATACTTATGCTCATCAGATGTCAGTGATTATTGATGGTGACTTGGCGACCAAATAACATTTACAGATTGGAATTGACAAGTTTTTGGGATCTCATACTCCTCTATCTGATATGACTAAGAGATATGATCTGAACTTTAAATATCTCATTTACTATTATCATCGAGCCCAGTTTCGTAATAATATATAAAAAAAATTAAGTGCGAGAGACACAAGGGAATTAATTCGATCGCCACATCAACCAACCAATAGGGAACACACGTGAGTAAGTAAAAAAAGTCAAAAGAGTTGGAGTAGGTACAATACCTGATTCACATAGCTTGGTGGGTTACACCTTGTTGATTAGGAAATTGATGGATGGGATGAGATGAGATAAGGAGTAGACGATGAGATTGCAAGTGATGGTGTGCATAGGGAAGATCATTTGAAAGTGGTGTGATTGTTGTGTTGATAATGGAAGAGTATGTATCCTACCACCTGGACTCAAAATTTTCATCTCATAGGAATTGCACATGCTAACCAATTCATTGTCATTTATTTAATTATGGAAGTTTGAAGTCATTTCTTTAGGTGGGGTGTGTTTCTTATCCACCAAAAGTAGTTTTTCTAGGACAATTTGAGTATCTCAAACACACCTATAGTTACACGCCTACCCTTTGATACTAGGAATACATGCCTACCTTCATTAACATAAATCCCAAAGGCCTCACATCGACTCCCCTTATTGGATAGAGAGCCATATAATACATATGCCCTCGCTCTCCTTATGTTTTTTTTTTTTTTTTATCACTTCAAGTTCTCTATTCTACACTCCAACTTTTAAAGGTTGAATAATGCATTCAAAGCATTACCAAAGTAAATGGCATTGTGAGAAACATAGCGATTGTAAGAGTAGAATTATATAACCATTTCTAGATAGAGTGTGGAATCTATTTCTTAGAGTATGGAATAGAGAACTCAAAGTGCACATTATAGTTAAAGTCAAACTTACACGTTTTAAGGTTAGGGTGATCGTATTGAAACAAATCTTGTAACCTACAAAATAAATGTTGATGTGAGAAACATTGCGTAAAGTATGACTTACTATTCATCCTCTACTTTGTTAGTAAGCAGAGGGCCTTTAGTAAACTTGAGTTCGAATGGAAACATAGCCATCAACTTGGTTTGCATTGATAACGAGGGAGAATCTAACCTTAGTAATGCTAAGAGTGAAGGGCACATCATTGTTACAAGAAATATATTGACCACTTACAAGTTAGTAAGATGAGTGATAAGTACCTTAGCTAATTCTAGTTAACTAAGAAAAATGAATGAAAGAATGTTTTGAGAAAAGGGGTTATTCCTTTGGAAGGGTGTCACTTTTTCCCATAAATTTATTGGTAGTAGATATTGAAATGGAGTGTCGTGGTTTATTATACACAAGTCCCTTGTAAGAGAGGTGAGTTTTCTAAATGGTAGCTCACATCTTGAAATGCATTAATGTTATAGCCAGATTTTCCTCACCACATGCAATCTTGCACAGAAGGCTCTTTTCCATTTCCCTATGTAGACTTTAAGTCCCTTTTTGCAAATACCAAAACTAAAGAAAATATTTTTCCACATATACACGCCCTGCCTACTATACAACATGCATATACGCAGGTTGCACCACTACAAACCACGTACATCGGGAAATGTGCCCAATATTGAAAAATAGTGTCGGGTTTCCGTGTTACGTCATGAGATCAATGATCTTTGGCCTTCCATATACTGGAAACATTCTAACTCGGCCCTTTAGTTCCATTTGAAGGCTATAAATGGGCCAAATCCGAGCTATGTAAAAGAGAGAAATAATTAAACTTTGAGAGGAATGTTACTCTGGAGAAATTATTCACTTCACATTGAGTCTGCATCCATTTGTCCTTTAAGTTTGAACACATTGTTCAGCCCCCAAGATCTTCCCTTACTGATTGAGAACTTCGTTGTCTCTCTTATGTGAGCTTGCCTTTAGTGGAGGATTGAAGTGGTGGAGGCCCAACTAGAAGGAACTTAGTTTCTCGGTTCCGAACCATGACGACACAAAAGTCTGTAACTCATTCACTTGTGTTGATTATATATTAATAGAAATACTCTTTTCTCATCCAATTAATATCTCGCAAATATTTGAATTATTGTTCCATGGGTGTATTTGTTATGAATGTTGATGGATTATGCTATTGAATGTGATAACATCATATATTATCGCCATATGCTTGTGTTTCTTGGTTGTTGAGGACTAGTTGCAGGGATATTTCTTTGAGTCAAGTGCTCAACGATGGACTTCATCGAACGTCTGGATGAGGTAGGCCTCTTATCTTGTCTTATTAGCATATTTTATTATATAGCATACTTGATATTAGAGTTGATTTCTGCAGTCATTTCCGTCTGTTGTGGTTTACCCCTGGCCATAGATATATTTTCCTCGTAACAGAATTAGCAACCATATTGGGGATTAAATCTTCTTTTTTAGGGTTTGGAGTGTTTTTATCCTTAGATTGCTCTCATTTACATTGAGTTTCTTGTCGTATGATTACTTGACAGCCTATGTTCACTCTGGGTCTGAGTCTTTTAGCCTTCTCCTTAGACTAATTGTGTTTTGACACATATACGCGAGTTTTTTGCTTGGTAGGTTTTGATGATTGTTGAGTCTTCTTGGGTCTCTCCAGTGACTGTTAAGTGTCTATGGAATGACAGGAAACCTGTCTTTGGTTGAATTTTTGGGCAGTGCCTTTCTCATCATATTTTCATTTTGATTGTCCTTGCACCTTGGGTTGGGTGTTTTTCTCCTTGATATCCTACTTGGGTTGTCTCTATCTATACACAGTAGAGTCTTTATATCAAGTTGTTGTTTAGTCCTTGCATTTTCTTTTTTCTTATATTGAAAATACAAAAATATTAGGCATTTTACATTGATTGGCATTTTGATCTTTTGAGTCTTTGTCATTTATCTTAGTGCATGTAAAGAAAGATTGCATTTTTATTTAGAAGTGTGGAATTGAATTGAAAATTGTGTTTTTGAAGCATATCATTTATTGAAAATTGAAGTTAGGACTTTGCATTGTATTCATATTCATTTATTTTACTTGTTTAGTCATAACATCACTAGTTTCACGATCGCACCTTTTGAGTAAACAAGGCCATTAAAATTAATGCTATAATTTAAAATTGATTAGTAACAATTTTATTTTCTAGGGTGCACAAACTAGCTTAGGATTTAGTTCCTTGGAATAGGATTTTGTGAGTAAACTTATCCAAGGCTATTAAATCAACATATGTGTCTGACTGAGGGAGTGGAGAAATCCATTGTATAATCAGTAATATCAGGAGGCTCCACTTACACGGGAGTTAATCATGAGGTCGCATGAGGTCGGTTGAAGGGATATCTCCCCGATACCTTTGTAGTGTCAAATATATTTCTGGGGATCTATTCGTATATGGGGATCTTGCTAGTGCCCTTACCTCTATGAGAGGAAATGCTTTCAAGATTTTGGGCTTTGATACCCTTCCCATATGGTGGATTTGACTTACAACTATTTGAATGTGCATCGGTTATACCGTGGTTGCTTAGTTTCTTGACTTAGGTACCACATAGGTTACTTGAAGGGGTTATTCTGCAGGTATGCTTGGTCAGATAAGGGTCGGACAACACACAACCTTTATGGAGGATTACCTCTCTGGGGGGATCTAACCGAATGGTTGCTAAGACCAAGAGAGCCCTTATAAATGATTTTGATACCTCTGATATTTAGCAGGGAGTCTCGGGCCCCTCTTGGACGAGGCATGCCTACTTTAGGGAGGGAGGCCCTTTTCAGCCACTTTATCCTGTTTGTGTGCATATTGGTCGTTTGATTATTTTTGGTGTGTTTTTTTTTTTTGTAAGTAAGTAATTTTATATATAAGGGCCTTCAAAGAACCAGACCATAAGTACAAAACTAAGTGTCATCTAGGTTGTAGTTACTGAACTGCTCCAAAAAGAGAAACTAGTTCAGCCAACTGGGTAATTCTAACACCTGAGTTCTTATCAGTCTTAAAAAACACAAAGTTGAGCTGAAAAAGATGCTACTAGAGGAAGAACTATTAAAAAAGAACAACCCCCTAGAGGGGTTAGACAATTGGCGTATAGTCTGGCACATACTCTGGCAGATAGCCTGGCCACGACTCCTCTTCAACAAGTGTCCCTCTGGTTTCCCATTGCATGTCGTTGTCCCCTGTGCACATGTCCTTGTTAGCAGTTGTCTCAACGTCTCCCGATGGAATGTGTGCCTATAGACCGATGGCCACGACCTCCTGCCGAACCGGATCCTCAACGACCTCAGTGTCGCCCGACGAAATTTGCGCCTGCTTACCGATGGCCATGACCGCTTCCTTGACCTCCTACCGAGCTAGCTCCTCGACGACCTCTGCTGCACCCTGCTTCCTGAAACTCTCATTGTCACTTGCAGTGGAGGGTGATTCTTCTGAAGCCGCGAGAGAGGCTTCTTAGTAAGTGGAAAGAAGTTGGAGGAGGGTTGAGAGCCTCCCATCCACAAGCTGTAACAAAAAATGGAGGTCCTCCACTCCCTGACGGAGTTCGAAGACCAAGTTGTAAAGGATGGTGAATTTTTCTTGCCACTGCAAGTCCGGCTCTGAGTTAGAGGAAATTTGCACCTTGTTATGGGAGGCTCGACCATGAGAAGGCATCCCCGTGGGTGATTCCAAGGAAGCAATATCCGGTGCAGGGGGAGGAATGGAGTTCCCGAAGGTTGAAGGAGCTATGAGGTGGCATCGTGAAGGGCTCGACGTGGTGTCAATTAAGGCTAGGCATTCGAAGCGTGGGACAGGTGCAGTGGAGGGATTGTGAATGGCTATCTCAGGCAACAGGAGCGGTGAGGAGAGAGTTGAAGGCGAACCAGGAGGAGAGGCTGAAGTGCGAGGCCGTTGAGGATGCTAGGGAGAACCCCTTCGCGGTCTACCTCACTATCGCAGCATGGTCTGGCCCGGTGAGTGGGAGTGGTCTGCCAGACCAAGGGGGAGGAACTGGAGCGGGCGGGGGGTCATAAGCACCATAAGAAACCAATCAGAACTAGGCCGAAGCCACGGGATGGTAATGCAAACAAACAGAGACATTGCACCCGACGAAATAGAGGTCGAAGGAGCCCAAGTAAATGCCCCTGTGATCGACGTAAATACAATTTATTGCACGAGGGAGTCGGCAGCTATTGGCATGAGCCGGGCACATGGCTCGCTGCCTTGTTGGCTCCTCCGCACCTCCTCTTTGCACCAGGTGGCTGGCCCTAGCACCCCATCCGGATGATTTTTGGTGTGTTTTTTGATTACCAGTTGGCCTTAGGATTTGTTTCTTACATCTTGAGTCTTAAGTCATCGTGGAGTCGAACCAGCTTCCCTGCAGGTCTCACCGCTTGTTACAGTTAACACTGCATTTTGAGTTTTTCCTTCTAAAAGGCGTAGAGTTATTAAACATGGTACACACACCTCCACTTATCAAACTTGTGATTCTACAAGGATGAGTACTGAACTGAGTCATCAATATACTGGGAGCCCTTTGACTCCCATACCTACTATAGTTGATGGTACCCCTTTGACTCCTACAACCACAATAGTTGTAGTGTCGAAGGCACCTATTATTACTATTGCCCTTCCTATAGTTAATACTCAACCTATTGCCATGAACCTGTTTGGGTCTCTTGGTCACTCAACAAGCTATAATATTTATTCCATCTCGATGGCCTCTAGTCCTTTTTCCTATGGTATGTCGAATTTTACATCGTAGTTTTCAAACTCCTTCCTAGCCGTTGGCCCTAATGATAAAAATGGAATTGGGGGCATGACTCCTCCTTATACTTCGTTCTCATTTGGTGGCTCTCAGATCCTTCAAATGACTCCTACTGTGGGAGGCATTCCTTCTTTTAACCCCAGGTCTAATCATGTTGCTTATGGATGGAGTAACCAACCTGGCAGACAAGATTATGCTCAAGTTCCATTCTTTAATCTCACCTCCTCAGTGTCGATTCTGATCAACACGTTTGGCATGACGAATCCACCTTTATCCTCTGGATTCACACTTGGAGGAGGTCAATTTCACACCTTGGGAAACCCCCAATCTGGAGCCACTTTGGCTGGGGGAAGTTTTTATAAACCTCATCAAAACATTCCTACTGGAATGATGCCCAGCCAAACCATTATGAATCATCCCATAGGAGGGTCTTACAATCCTAGACAAGGCCATGGTGCTTACCAAAACCATGGATGGGTTGTGATTCCCCAAACATAATATTTCCAGGGAGCGTGGGGCCAGATTCCACAACCTCGTCTCCCTTTAATGGCCATGCTCAATATTCCAAACTTGTCTAAGTCGATGAACGACCCTCTGTGTCATGATCCTATATGGCCCCCCGTTCCCACCAAGCATCCTTCATATATTCCAAAATTAGAAGGAAAGAATGGTGAGGATCCTGGTGATCACGTTACCACCTTTCACTTATGGTTCTCTTCGAATTCCCTTAACGACGATTCCATTCAGTTAAGATTATTCAACACACCCTCACAGGGGTTGCTGCGAAATGGTATATCGAGCTACCTAGAGGGGCATATGGGACCTTTAGTCAGATGGTTTTATTCTTCCTTAACCACTTCCAATTGATGGTTCGTTACGATGTTGGCCTAGAACTTCTGTCGACCTTATGCCAAGATAAAGCCACTCATATCTCAGATTACATCCACGAGTGGTGTAGACGGAAGAGGTTGATCAAGACCTGAATACCCCCGAAATTCCTATTAGAGTGGTTCCTTAAGTCTTTACAACCTACTATTTCAATGGATGTTGCGACATCCGGGGTTACATATGAGGAAGAAGAAATATTCAAATCTCATCAGTTAGATATTATATATGATTAGTCTAGGATGTTATACGAGATTCTTCTGGATGCACCAAGGTCAAACTATGACCCTAGACAAAAGCCTGAACCTCATGCTGATAGCATTGTAGGCTCTGCCAATGTGAAATTCGCAGACTCGGTGACAAGACATTTGAAAGAGTTGTCTCAAAACCATCCTGCAAGAGGGCCAGTTTCATCTGTGTCTTCCAATCCCACTTAGTCAATAGATGTACGTTCTGTGCAATCATCGACCGACCCAAATGGTAACCAACAACCAGGCAAGAATAAGAAGAAAGGACGTAATAACAATCGTAAAGGTGGGAAGAATAATAATAAACCCAAGGACAATGGTAATAATGAGAGGACGGATGATAATGTTGGTGAGGGCAAGAAAGAATGGCATAAGGTGAAATTTCCCTGTAAGCTTTGTACAAATGATCATATTACTCATTTATGCCCCAAACTTGTGGAAGTTGTGAGGCTATTATCTCTAATGCTTGTTGTGCTGATGAATCCTTTCCCACATAACCAACACATGGAATAGATCTCCTCAAACACCGAAAATGTGGCCGATGGGATTCAAAACCCACCATCACAAGATAACGACCGTTTGTGCATCAATAAGTTCAATTCTCATGTTAATGTAGCCACCCAATATCGCGATTACAGTTCTCCACAAACTGCACCTAGTCTAGAATCTCCTCCTTCTTCAGAGACGTCCTTGTAGATAGAAAAACTAGAGCCACCGCCTCGTATTATGAAAGGAGTACTCAAACGCTCTACCCACAATCTGAATGCTAGAGTCGCCCATAATTACTCTATTGTTGAGGACCTAGGTCAAACCCCTTGTGCGATGTCGACCCTAGAGGTTCTCCAGACGTGTCCTTCACAGAGGAATGTCTTGCTATCCGCGTTAGGAGATCTAGAACCCAGTGGCTCGAAAGTTATCGATTTTGACGTCACATATGTGAAGACTCGCTTTCCTTACCACGTGGAAGTACAAATCCACATGGGTTAATCGAAGTATACCATCAAGCGTGTGGTTTTTGATGAAGGCATTGCAACATGTTTGATGTCCCTATTCTGTTGGAAATATCTTGGCTCTCTGACTCTCTCTCAGTCTCCGACCATGTTGATTGCTTTTGACGGTCATTCCTTTCACCCTCACGATATTCTTCTTTCCTTTCCGGTCCAGTTAGGTGGGAAGATTGTAGAGGTGTATGTCGAGGTGGTTGATGCGCCCCTCGATTATAACTTGTTACTAGCACACAATTGGACTTACGCTATGACTGTCGTCCTATCATTCGTCTTCTGCACTCTTTGTTTTCCTCACAATGGGAAGATCGTGACGATCGACCAGTTGTCCTTTGTGTATGCTAGCCCCAATGATTTTTTTGGACCGTCAATCCCCATAGTCAACAATTCTCAATCGACAACTGAGAATATCGGTGTCGGAATGTATTCATCCCTTATGGGTACCTTCAACTTCATGGCATTGATTCACCATGTTTACGCCATGTCCAGTAGGCTCATTTCGTCAGAAAGGTCTGTTCCTTTCTGCACTTCCTATTTTAACGATCCTTGGACCTTATCTTCCTCGACTACTCACATGAATGCCTCCATGATAATTTTACCTCGGATGAAGATATCATTGAGGCCATGAATGGTTCTGACAAAGCTTGGGATGATATGCATCATCGCTCTTATTTTCTCCCAGAGTTTGCTAGAATCCAACAAGATAACTTTCGATCTACTTTGAGCGAGATAGTCGGTCCCGTCATAGTTCTGCTTGATACACAAAACATTTATGCCAAATTAAATATGGCGAGTATCTCTCCTACCATCGTGATCGATATCTCTCGTACCCATGGAAATATTGAAAACGTACACATTAGTGTGAATTGTTCACCAGAAGAAATCTTGATCTGCATTGATCTCTTCAAGGAATTCTGAGATGTATTTGCTTGGTCATATGAAGAGATGTCAGGAATGGACCCTCAAATTATCAAACATGAGATTAAAAATTACCTGGATGCTAAGCCTATTCGACAATGTCTTAGAGCTGTCAATCCCTGGAAGGCCCCTGCTATTAAGGAAGAGGTAGAGAAACTGCTTAATGTTGGCTTTATCTACCTGGCTCCCTTGACTAAATGGGTATCCAATCCCGTTCTTGTAAATAAGAAGCAAGGAACCATCCGTGTATGCATGAATTTTTGCGACCTGAACAAATCATGTTCTAAAGACAACTTCCCAACACCTTTCATCGATCATACTCTCTACTAGTGTGCGGGAAGCAAAGTTTTTTCTTTCATGGACAGATTTTCAAGGTATAACCAAATTCAAATTAAACCTGAGGATCAACATAAGACGACATTTATTTGTCCTTGGGGTACTTTCTCATACTGGAAGATGCCTTTCATCCTTAAAAAGGTTGAAGAAACCTTCCAACGTGCTATGACCTTCACATTCCACGATCTTAAGCATATAGTTGAATCTTATCTTGACAATCTTGCTGCTCACTCTCTTAAGAGAGTGGATCACCCTAAGCACCTTCGGCTAGTTTTTGAAATATGTCGTCATTATAGAATTCAATTGAACCCTCATAAATGCATCCTTTGCATTAGGTCTGGACGTCTTCTAGGATTTTTAGTCTCCGAGACTAGGATCATGGTAGATCCATTAAAGGTTCAGGCAATACTTCAATTGTCTCCCGCATGCACTATTCAACAACTTCAAGGTTTACAGGGGAAAGATAAATTTTTACGTCGATTTATAGTAAACTATGTCAATATTACTAAGGGTTTCATGCATCTTTTGAAGAAGGACACCCCTTTTATCTAAGATGAGTGAGCCCAAGAATCCTTCGATCCTTTGAAGAAGGCCTTGGTATCGACGCCTCTGCTGAAGTCTCCGGACTATAGTAGAGATTACTTTCTTTATGTCGCCGCATCCAAAGAGACGATTGGTATGGTTTTGGTTCAGGAGGATAATGAGCATGTCATCTACTATCTTAGTCAAAACTTAGTTGGTCCTGAGCTCAAATATTCTCACATTGAAAAGATAGCTTTGGCTGTCGTCCACGCAGTCCAACGATTGCGCCACTATAGATTGCTTTTCAAAAATTTTGTGGTTGCCGATGTCAATCCATTCAATACGTCCTTACTAGGCGTATCATAGGGGGGAAATACAATAAATGGATTGTCATTTTACAAGAATTCGATCTCGATTTTGCTTCTATGAAATCCAAGAAATCACTAGTCTTTGTGGAGTTAATATTCAACTTCCCACAATTGGAAAAGGATGTTATTCATGTTGATTCTTTTGCGGATTAACACATTTTCCTTGTCTCATCATCTGACCCCTGGTAGGGATACATTGTTCTCTATCATCAAACTTTGAAGTTCCCTCAGCATGTCTCACGAGATGACAGACGACATGTACAATACCAAGCTAAGAATTACCTTATCGTCGGTGACACTTTGTATCGTCGAGGAATAAACAATATCTTTCTTCGTTGTTTAACTCATGAAGAAGCCGAGTTAGTTCTAAATGATTTCCATAGTGGTGCTTATGGTGGTCATCTATTCGAGCTTACGACAACCCATACAATTTTGTGAGCTAGTTATTTCTGGTCGTCTATCTTTTAAGATTGCGTTGAAGCGGTTAAGAAGTGTCACCCCTAACAGGTGTTTACTCGAAAAGTGTGCTCGCATCCAACCCCTCTCCATCCATTCATTACCATTGGTCCCTTCACCAATTCAGGGCTAGACTTTGTGGATTGCAACCCAACTTCGACTGGGGGGAATCATCACATTATCATGGTCATAGACTACTTCAATAAGTAGGCCGAAGCCATGCTTACAGTTATATATGATGGGAAGACTTCTTTTTTCTTCATATTCAATCAAATTGTCGCCAAGTTCGGAATCCTGAGTGAGATTGTCATTGATCATGGCAGTCACTTTTAGAATGAAATGGTGGAAGAGCTATGTCACACACCCACTACATCAACTTAGATTTTTTCATCTTTTTCTTTGAGGAACAGAATCCTCGAGACTTATATGGGGCCTAACGCAAACCCTCTCTTCCCTTATCCTCCTCCAAATGACCACAAGCTGGCCTTAGCGCAAGCGCCTTTCGTAACTCATGAGTCAAGAATCAAGACTCTCGACTCCCCTTTCTACAAACACCAATACCCGAGATACTATACGGGTATGTCTCCCTCCTCACTAGCGCCTGCTACAGGTAACCGTAGGCTAGGCCAAACACTAGCACCACTCGCAACCTCGCCAGTTGAGTTGTTGAGCTCTCGTGCTCCTCCTTCACGAATCCCTGAGATGCGAGAGGTCAATTTTGCGTGGACTCTGCCAAAGCGATGCGCACATGCCACTTGTCAACCTCACTATACTCTGCTCACGAGTTGTGTCGTCGCCACCCGTCGCACGAGACCTCGACTCTCGATGTTTCATGGCCTTAGCGATCAAGATGCATCTTCTTCATCCTGTGAAACCCCGAGCCATCATAACTCAACAATGGGTTGACTCTTTCCCAGTGTGACATGTTTCCATAACCTGTCACCCATTCCCACCTTTCTTTGGGTGCTTGTTGTTATGCCACCTATCAACCATGCGGTCCCCACTTACGGATGGGTCACGTGTTTGCACGAGCCCTCGACGCTTAGCACTTCATGACTTCTCCAATCGAAAAGCAACTCCCTCAAGTTCCAAACCCCCGATAGGCGATAACCCTGAAAGTTCTGATCCAACGGTTCTCTCGTGCCTTAGACCCAATGGTCACAATCACGTCGCAATCTTGCGAATCATGAGTTCATGTAGCCCTACCCTTGACCACTCCAAGTTGTGAGTCAACGAAATGCTACTCTCCTGCCTATACAAAGGCTAAGATCAACAATCGATAGGGCTTCATCAGAACCTTGGATCTACGGTCCAGGATCCCATCGCTACATGCGAAAGATGAAAGGGTTGAGGTGTTAACATCTGTGCTCCTTCTCTAGATCCATCGGTCTCGAAAAATCTAGGGTATTCCCCAAAGGATTTGAACCGTTCGTCTACCAAATGATAGGGTATTCTCTCTTTCTATAATTGGGCTTGCTATCCCTTCTGAGCTTGAATCACGAAATTCAACTTCTCGGGGCTTCAAACTCCCACGACTCTGAGACTTTAGAGATTTGTCCTTCCTTGCATAAGGTTTCCAGACCCAAATTGTATGAACCTTCAGATGGTTCTTGGGAAATCGTCCCAAATCTTAGTTGATTCTCTGGGTAAAGGTTCGAAACGGTTCCAAGGTTTATGGGGAAATCTTCGGGGAAGAGTACTCTTGAGGAGCCTTCCCGGAACATTACGAGAGTTAAGAAAACACAACAATTCTCAGTGGAGTGAATTCATGCCCCAACCATAATACTTTGTACAGAAACTGACTATGGCATGTAAGCATACACAGGCATCCATTATTTCCAGTCTAACACACCAGGCAATCATTCTACACATAAATTATTATGGGCATATAAACATAAGCATGTATTCATGATATTCAGTTCGAAATACGAGTTATAAGAAACTTATCAGATCTACCAAGTGTGATGCAATTGCTAAGAGGGGTGCTCATTTCCACCCAACTGTAGGCTCAGTGACTCCAAACAAATTTACCACTAGCCACCCCCAAGCTAGAACACGATGCTTTGAGGTTCAGTCTCCTACTTCCATCTCAACAGAAATCAAGGATGAAGGTTAATCTCCTTCTCCTGATGCAGGAAAATAATCTAGGACAAAGGTTACTCTCCTTCTCCTAGTATTCATAAATCCCTATGTTTTCAGGGTTTCTCCAGTCTCTCTCATGATCCCCATCGCGCGCACTGCTCTCCCTCTACCACATTTCCTCTCTTGCCAATTTTTGTCTGCAAGGTTGCGTGTGGCGTGAATTCCGCCATCTGTGGTCAGGTATGAGGGATGTTATGGATGGGAATTTCACCCCCATCCCCTCATTAAATCTTGAGGATCCTCCCCACCTACCAATCTAATGGGAAATCTATTCCAGGATCAGAGAGCTGCTTTGGTTTGTGAGAAAGTATAAACTAATACGGTACTGGCTCGGTGGAAGTTAATGCAACCATTCCAGGTCCCTTCCACCACCTCTCATTAGCCATCATGGTCTCTTTTAGCACATCCCCCTCTCAGCAGTCATAAAACATATATTCATTTTATAATTTACATTCATAGACCTTTTATGCAAAGGTCCATCAAATCAAACATTCACATCTTTGAGTTTGCCATAGTTCTTGGCCAACATAGTTATTTTTACAGACTGGGGGAAACAGGGTGTTACAATTCCCTCCCCCTTAAAGGAACATCATCCTCGATGTTCTATATATCAATATGACGTGTATGTACATAAGTAAACAAAATTGGATATGCCTGTTTCATGGCATCTTCCATTTCCCACGTAGCCTCATCTAGGCCAAAATGTTTCCATTGCACCTTGACCCGTGCAATGGTTTAATTCCTGAGTGGGGTTTCCTTTCTGTCCAGTATGCATTGAGGTTCTGGCAGGAATTCTCCCTCCGGTTCCACCTGGATCACATACCAGTCAATTATATGATTAGAATCATGTACATATCTCTTCAATAATGAAACATGGAAAACATTATGTGCTTTTACTGTGGGAGGAAGTGCTAGCCTATAGGCTACAGGTTCCACTCTATCTATAACTTCAAAGGGTCCACAATACCAAGGTGCCAACTTGGCACAAGCTCCCATCCTCAGGGAACTCTTCATGGGCCTAACTCTGAGATATATGTGGTCTCTCGTCTTGAATTCTCTTGGAGTTCTCTTTCGATCGGCGTAACTTTTCTGTCTGTTCTGAGTGACCTTTAGATTTTGTTTTATCTGAGTCACTTGTTGTTCCATTTCTTTCAACATGTTGGGTCCAATAGTAACTCTGTTCACGAGATTACTCCAACTGACTGGAGTATTTCATGGTCTACCATAGAGGACTTTGAAAGGGCTCATCTTCAAGGATTCTTGGTAGCCATTGTTGTAGGCGAATTCCACCAGTGGCAGGAAATCTTCCCACTTCTTGGGTTGATGCATTACATGCATTCTTAGCATGTCTTCCAATATTTGGTTCACTCTTTCCATCTATCCATTGGTTTGAGGATGATAGGTGGTGCTAAATAGTAATTTGGTCTCTAGACCAAACATCAAGGATTTCCAAAAGTTGGAAGTAAATTTTGTGTCTCTGTGAGACACGATCTCTTTAGGCATACCGTGTAGTCTAAATATCTCCTTCATGAATATGTTGGCGATATCTATTGCCTTGCAATTCAATTTGATGAGGATAAAATGGGCAGACTTGCTCAATTTATCCACCACTACCATGATGGCATCATTCTGTTTGGTCGATGTTGGTAATCTGGTGATGAAGTCCATGGAAATGGTTTCCCACTTCCATTTCGGGATTGGTAGAGGTTGTAATAATCCTGCTGGGTGTCGGTGTTCTGCTTTAACCTATTGGAATTCTATGCATTTGGATAAGTACTCAGCTATGTCTTTCTTCAATCCAGGGAAGTAGAATTGTTTCCTGGTGGCTGTGATCATCTTCTGGTATCCGAGATGACCAGTATATGGTATTTTATGTAGTTCATCCATTATGAACCTCTTCAAGTCATCACATTCTAGAATATACAATCTGTTTTTGTAAGTTAGCAGACCTCCATCTATCATCCGGTATCCTTCATACTTTATCCCTGTGGGTTCTTGCTCCAGGGACGAGGTCATGGTCTGGAAGAATGTGTCTATTTCTTGTGCATTCCTAACTCTTTCCTTGACATTCGTCTCGCAGGTGCTCACCGCTACCAGATGAATTGTTTTCTTACTTCTGCTAAGGGCATTGACCACTTTATTTTCTTTTCCCTTGATATGTTTGATTTTGAAATCAAACTCACTAAGAAGGGCCATCCACCTAGCTTGTCTAGCACTGAGTTTTGGTTGGTCAAATAGATATCGCAATCCACAGTGGTCTGTCATAAGTACAAATTTTCTTCCCAGGAGTTAATGCCTCCACATTTTTAAGGTGTGCACTATGGCGGCCAGTTCTAGATCGTGGGTCATATAGTTGACTTCGTGCTCATTCAATTTTATGGATTCATAGCAGACTACACTTCCTCCTTACATAAGGAATTCTCCGAGCCCTTCCTTGCAGGCATCTGTGAACACAAGGAAGTCAGCTTCAGGATCGAAAATCTTCAACACAGGTGCATGGGTCAGTAGATGTTTTAGGGATTGAAATCTTTCTTCACATTCTTGTGTCCACGTGAATTTAGCTCCCTTCTTTTGGAGGGCAGTGATGGGACAACCAATCTTGGAGAATCCTTTTGTAAATATTCTATAGTATCCTGCTAAGCCCATAAAGGATTTGATATCTGAAACATCCTTTGGGGTAGGCCATTCCATGATAGACCTGGTCTTGTCAGGGTCTATTGCTACTCATTTTTTAGATATGACATGGCCCAAGTAATGTATTTGCTTCTGGAAAAAGTCGCACTTGCTAAATTTGGCATAGAGTTGATATTCTCTTAACACTTGAAGCACAAGTCTAAGATGTTCCTCATGTTCCGCTCTATTCTTTGAGTAAATTAATATATCGTCAATAAAAACCAGTATAAATTTGTCTAGGAATTTGCTGAGCACATTGTTCATCAAGCACATAGAAGTGGCAGGGGCATTGGTTAATCCAAATGGTACTACCACAAACTCATAGTGACCATATCTCATCCTAAAGTAATTTTTGTGGATGTCTTCACCCTTGATTCAGACTTGATGGTATCTAGATATCAAGTCAATCTTTGAGAAGATGGAAGCACCTCCCAATTGATCGAATAGGTCATTGATCCTGGGTAAGGGGTACTTGTTCTTTATGGTTACCTTATTTAGTTGTCTATAATCTATGCATAGTTGGAGGGTACCATCTTTCTTCTTTACAAACAGAACTGGTGCTCCCCATGGAGACACGCTGGACCGGATATAGCCTTTGTCCATCATTTATTTTAGTTGTAATTAAAGCTCAACTAGCTAAGGGTGTGCTCATCCTGTAGGGTGTCCTAGACACTGGCAGCGCTCCCGGTGCAAGTTCTATCGAGAAGTCAATGTCCCTTCTCAGAGGTAGACCCGGTACCTCTTCCAAAAATAAATATCTATATTATCTTAGTGTGGGATGGTCTTCGAGGCTTGGTTTGTCATCTTCAACTGATTCCAACACCTGTATTGCATAAAGTAGGCATCCCTTTCTGCAATACTTTTTCATTTGAAGGGCTAATATTTGTCTCACTGAGACAGGTTTTTGGATCCCTCGAAGGGTTATGTTTCTTCCTTATTCACCTACAAATTCTAAAGTTTTATGGTAATAGTCTAGTTTGGCTTTATATGTGGCTAGCCAGTCCATTCCAATCAACAGGTCATATGATCCTAGGGGTAGTATGTTAAGGGTTTCTTGGGTGGGGAATTCACCCATGGTGAATTAGCAAGCTGGTATGACCTTTGCTACCTTTATTTTGGTGCCATTGGCTAACTGTACCAACCATGGCTTGGCATGTTTATGTGGTTGTAATTTACACTTATCAATAGCCTTAGGATCTGTATAAATCAAATTTGAACCAGGGTCAATTAGAATAGACACTAGATGGTTGGTGATAATAACTTCCATCTCCACCACTGAAGCTTGGTGGTCATCTTGTTTATTAACCAAGGCTACATAAATTTGTGGCACACTCCTGGCCACATCATTGACGGTGATAGCTTCTTGAATGTTGTAAATTCTCTGACTATTCTGTTGTCGATGCGGGAAGTCCCTCATTAGATGCTCTTCTCCAAAACCCCAACATTTCAAGGGTTCTCTCTTTGGGTTATCAATCTTTCCTAGGGTAGATCCAGAAGGTTTATTTTTGGGAGGGGAGGGTGTTGGAAAATTCAGTGGATAGAATGCAGTGATGGTTGTTGTCATTAATGGAAACAGTAGAGACAATAGGATAAGAAGGATAAAACCCCGTAGGGATTTGGAAGTAAAAGCTCAGGAGGAACAGCCTTGAAGAAAACGCGCACAGCAAGAGCTTACAGAGGAAAAAG
>JZKD02S2374237.1:257245-288231 GCA_000966675.3 Picea glauca | reverse complement strand
TTATGTGTGACTGATGATCTTTACTCTTACTGTCCATATGTTGTATGTTGCTTGATGACACATGAAGAAATATTAATAATTGTTAAGAAGGTATAAAATTGTTTAAGCTTATAAATAATTGATTCACCCCCCCCTCTCAGTTGTATTAGTATTTCCAACAGAGGGGAAATTATGCTGGTGTACACTTTGGGTTGGGAAGCTCATCCTTGACTCCTTTTTATAGTTTTTAAATCTTGAGGATTTAAAACCCTTTTTCTGGAATCCCGAACTATTCTTCTGCTTCCAGTTTTTGCGAGTTTCTGCCTGATGCCCCACTGTTCGTAACAATATCTTTCCTTTCAGATAATGTCTTCTAGGGTATTTGGCTCATCAAACTCAATCCTGTTCTGATAGTCTTTAGGTAGTCCACTGATGAATCGTTGCACCTTTTCCTTCTCTGCTTTTATATAGGGTGCGTACCTCAACAATTCGAGGAATCTTCTGACATATTCCTCTATGGTGCATTGCCCTAGTTTGACTTCATAGAATTATTTAGTCTTTTTATTGAAATACTTTTCCGACAGATACTTCTTTCTGAAGTATTTCTCAAACCGTTCCCAAGATAGGTCCTCTTCGTGAATACCTTTTACATTCTTAAGGTCTTCCCACCAAATGAAAGCCTTTCCATTCAAGTTGAAAGTGGCTACTCAGGCCTTCAAGTTTTCTGAGAAGTCATGGACTCTAAAATACTTCTTTAGTCCAAGAAGCTAGGCCTCTGCTTCCTCCCCCTTCTCTATTTCATCATCGAAAGAGGGTGGTTTGGCCTTCTTGAACTCTTCAAGATTATGACTTTTGGAATGCTTTCACTTCTTTTGTTTTCTTAGAGAATAAGAACTAGTTCTGCTACTAGAAGATCCCTCCGAGTCACCCGTTTCCTTTCTAGGAGAATCATCCGACGCTTGTCCCTTATCTCTGTGGTGGAACTTTCTTGAGTTTCTCTTCTCAGTGTGGCCACTTAAAAGTCCACGTTTCCATATCTCAGGTGGAATTTGAATTTTATTTGTTTGTCGTCGGTCCGCGTGACTGGTGTCAGGTTCATGCTGCAATTGTCTTTGTATGTCGGATAAAATCTGCAACAAGACTGCATTAAGTTTTGTCTGATTCTCTTTCTCTTTTATCAACCTCTCGTTGTCGGCCTTGCAGCTCTGTAGTTCGACCATGAGGCTTCTCACAGTCTCAGCTAGATCAAGAGGGGTCTCTACCACTCTCCTTTCGTCAGACTCTTCGTCTCTGTTGTGGTATCCATCCCCCACTTCGCGGTGCATCACCATTCTATGTGTTTGCAGTTTCCCGCTGTTCATCGTCTACTTGTTGTGCAAGAAAAACACTTATTGTTAGTCAACATTATATTCATTCACAATCAACGCATAATTCATATTTTTCAAATGCATACACACAATAGGAATTTTCATTTTTAACTTCGGCTTTTGCTAAAGGGGTTAAGATAGAGGGTTACTCCTTTTAAGAGTACCTCAAATGGAGTTTCTGCACAACTCATTCATGAGCCCAAGCAAGCCAAGTGTTGTAACCATGCTCTGATACCAATTTGTCACACACCCACTACAACAACTTAGATTTTTTCATCTTTTTCTTTGAGGAACAAAATCCTTGAGACTTCTATGGGGCCTAGCGCAGACCCTCTCTTCCCTTATCCTCCTCAAAACAACCATAAGCTAGCCTTAGTGCAAGCACCTTTCACAACTCGCAAGTTGGGAATCAAGACTCTCGACTCCCCTTTCTCCAAACACCAATACCCGAGATACTATACGGGTATGGATCCCTCCTCACTAGTGCCTGCTACAGGTAACCGTAGGCTAGGCCAAACACTAGCACCACTCGCAACCTCACCAGTTGAGGTGTTGAGCTCTCGTGCTCCTCCTTCGCGAATCCCCGAGATGTGAGAGGTCAATGTTGCAGGGACTCTGCCAAAGCGATGTGCACACGCCACTTGTCAACCCCGCTATACTCTACTCATGAGTTGTGTCACCACCGCCCGTCACACGAGACCTCGGTTCTTAGCGTTTCATAGCCTTAGCGATCAAGGTGCAGCTTCTTCGTCCTACAAAACCCCGAGCCACGATAAGTCAACAGTGGGTTGACTCTTTCCCAATGTGACATGTGTCCATCACCTGTCACCCGTTCCCACCTTTCTCTGGGAACTTGTTGTTACACCACCTGTCAACCACGTGGTCCCCACTTACGGATGGGTCATGTGTTTGCACGAACCCTCGGCGCTCGACACTTTGTGACTTCTACAATCGAAAAGAAACTCCCTCAAGTTCTGAACCCTCGATAGGCGATAACCATGAAAGTTTTGATCCAACGACTCTCTCGTGCCTTGGATCTAACGGTTACGATCACGTCGCGATCTCGTGAATCGTGAGTTCATGTAGCCATACCCTTGACCACTCCAAGTCACGAGTCAACGAAATTATACTCTCTTTCCTATACAAAGGCTAAGATCAACGGTCAATAGGGCTCCGTCAGACCCTTGTATCTATGGTCCAGGATCCCATCGCTACATGTGAAGGCTAAAAGGGTCGAGGTGTTAATGCCTGCGCTCCTTCTCTAGATCCATCAGTCTCAACATATCTGGGGTATTCCTGAAAGGATTATGACTGTTTATCTACCAAATGATAGGGTATTCTCTCTTTCTATAATTGGGCTCGTTATCCCTTCTGAGCTTGAATCATGAAATTCAACTTCATGGGGCTTCAAACTCCCACGACTCCGAGACCTTAGAGAGCTATCCTTCCTTGCATAAGGTTTCCAGACCCGGATCACATGAACCTTCATACGGTTCTTGGGAAATCGTCCCAAATCTTAGTTGAGTCTCTGTGTAAAGGTTCGGCATGGTTCCAAGGTTTATGGGGAAATCCCCGGGGAAGAGTACTCTTGAGGAGCCTTCTCGGAACATTATGAGAGTTAAGAAAACAAGACAATTCTCAGTGGAGAGAATTCATGCCCCAACCTTAATCCTTTTTATAGAAACCAACTATGGCATGTAAGCATACACATGCATCCATTATTTCTAGTCTAACACAACAAGCAATCATTCTACACAAAAATTATTATGGGCATATAAACATAAGAATGTACTCATGATATTCAGTTTGAAATACAAGGTATAAAACACTTATCAGATCTACCAGGCATGATGCAATTACTAAGAGGGGTGCTCATTTCCACCCAACCGTAGGCTCAGTGACTCCAAACAGATTTACCACTAGCCACCCCTGAGCTAGACCACGCTGCTTTAAGGTTTAGTCTCCTACTTCCAGCTCAACATAAATCAAGGATGAAGGTTACTCTCCTTCTCCTAATGCAGGAAAATAATCCAGGACGAAGGTTACTCTCCTTCTCTTGGTATTCAAAAATCCCTACATTTCCAAGGTTTCTTTAGTCTCTTTCACGATCCCCGTCGCGCACACTGCTCTCCCTCTACCACATTTCCTCTCTTACCAATTTCTATCTGCAAGGTTGCGTGTGGCATGAATTCCGTCGTCCGTGGTCAAATCTGAGGGCTATTACGGATGGGTGGTTCACCCCCATCCCCTCATTAACTCTTGAGGAGCCTCCCCACCTACCAATCTGACGAGAAATCCATTCCAGGATCAGAGCGCTACTTTGGTTTGTGAGCAAGTATAAACCAGTGCGGTATTGGCTCGGTGGAAGTTAACGCAACCATTCCAGGTCCCTTCCACCACCTCTCATTATCCATCATGGTCTCTTTTAGCACATCCCCCTCTCAGCAGTCTGATCCAGGTGGATATCGGTGGCCACCCACCTTTCCCAGCTGGCTCAAAACATCTTTTTAGCAATTTTGATAATTTACTATTTTTAGCAGTTTTTTGGGTCCTGAACTTTCGGAGCCGTTTTGAGGCCCTAAACGACGTTTTTTGGGGTATGTTGTAGTCGCAAAATTTGATCATGAAATTTTGTGCAATTGTTGTATTCCTTGGATAGATCTTTCCAATGGGCTATCATACACCTAAAACAGAGATCATATGCAAAAGTTACGACCCTGGGAAGTTGATGTACTGACTTACCCAAACGGGGCCCACATGACTTTTGGCGCTGCATCTCCTAGGGTTAGGTTTTTGGATGTTTAGGGTTTTTGAAACTCCCGTTTATTGTAAAAAGGCCTTGAGAGCCTCATTGTAATCATCTTCTTGCGAATGAGCACAATCGTCACATCTCTTCTCAGAGATAAGCCGCCACCATTCCATCAAGCTTGTTTTCCGCTGCATTTTACAGTTTCAACTTATTTCCTTATTGAATAGAAAACCAGATTTACTGTATCTCTATTATTCTGTGTTAAGCATTTGGTAATAATCCATAGTCATTTCATTCTGCTCATAAAATCCAGATCAATGGTATCAGAGCGGTCTGCTCCTTGTCATCTTAATGCATGTCTCCAACGAGGTCGGAGTACAAATATTTGGGTCTCGAGCTTGTTTATCTTGAGGACAAAATCTCTCGCACACCCAAGCGACCTCTCATGGAAGGAGAAAAGAAATATGACAGGACAGGAGATCCTTTCAAACTGCTGATTGAGGAAGCCCTCACGCAACATAGGAATGAGATGATGGATAATTTCGCGCAAATCCTTCGGCAACTACCAACAGGCGATGCATCTTCTTCGAGCAGAGGCACCACCCCCTTCAAGATACAGATAAAATTTGATATTCCTATATTTGAAGGTCAAATAGACGTAGATGTTGTAGACAAGTGGTTGAATCTACTAGAAGGGTATTTCTCTATCCATAAATTTTCAAATAGAGAAAATATTACTTTTGTGCTCCTCAAAGTTGTTCCCCATGTCAAAGATTGGTGGAAAACTTTCTGTGAGCAAAAGGAAACAGAGGAACCTTCATTATTTACAGTCAGGGCCACCTGGGAATCCTTCAGGGATTCTATTAAGTAACAATACTACCCTGTTGGAAGTTATGACGACTTGTATACCAAATGGACCAAACTGTGTCAAGAAAGAGACCAAGCAGTGCCAGATTTCACAAATATCTTCCATACCTTGTGCACCAAGTTGGGTATCAAATATTTGAAGAGACATCTGGTGATCAAGTACCATGGTGCTATACATAGATACATCCAGAATGAAATGGAATTTCTGGATATCTCATCCTTGGGTGCGTCCTACTGATATGCCATCAAAATCGAGCAGAAGCTCAAACAAAAGACGCGACAATTTGGGTCAGGGAACCCCTCACAACAAAATCCAGGAAAGGGTGGCCCCAACCCACAGAACAAAGGACAGAGCAAAGATGCACAGTATCAGGACAGCCAGTCCAAGCCACAAGCAAAGAAGGACACCGGAAAGACAAAGAAAGATACCAGGAAGTGGTGGGACTTCCATAAGAGCCCTTGGCATAACACTGTTGACTGTCGCTCAAAGTAGACGCCGGTGGCTGAAGTGAAAGCCTCTGAATCAGATGCGGGTTCTGACTCTAAATCAGAACCAGAAAGGGGAAGACAGATCATTGATGCAGAACCCAGTGACACCGTTGCTACCACCAAGCTCCAACATGGTGAACCAGACAAGCCAGAAGAAGGAGAGCGCCTCTTCCATTCCTAGATGTGGGTAAAAGGCACCCCACTGCACTTCATTGTTGATAGTGGTAGCCAGAAGAACCTCATCTCAGCAGAGGTCGTCAATCAGTTGGCCCTGCCGACAACACCACACCCACAACCCTACACCATTGGATGACTCCGCCAAGGAAGCGATCTCCATGTCAACCAACAGTGTCGACTGTCGTACGACATCAAGCCCTTTAAAGATGAGGTATTGTGTGATGTTGCTCCTCTCAAAGTTTGTGATGTTCTTTTGGGCCAACCTTATTTATGGAAACGTCATGTTGTATATGAGTCTAGGCTTCATAGTGTTATTATTACTTTGAACAGGAAATTGTACAGGATACCCGAGGCTGTCCCACCTAGTGCTATTTCCTTGATCTCTGCTAAGAAATGTAGGAAGGTCATCTCTCAGACAGGGAAGTTTGTCTTCTTCATGATCTTCTCTCAAAATGAGAGAAAGATCACAGCCACATCCAGGGTCTCTGCAGCCGACCTCTCCACATAGCATAAGCAAGTAGATAAGGTCGTGGAAGAATACTCAGATATATTCTCCTCGCCTACCAAGGTACCTCTGTACTGCTAGGTCAATCACCCCATCGATCTGACCCCCAACGCACCGCTGCCCAATGGGCTAGTCTATCGTCGCTCTCTATTAGAGAATGAGGAGATCAAGTGACAGATCCAAGAATTGCTCCACAAGGGGCACATTTGTCCTAGCTCATCACCTTGCGGGAGCCCAATCGTGATGGTACAGAAGAAAGATGGAACCTGATGACTTTGCATTGATTATCGGGCTCTGAATAAAATCACAGTCAGAAACTGGTATCTGATTCCCTGAATCGACAACCTCCTTGATCAACTCATGGGGGCCAAATACTTCAGTAAGATTGATTTGAAGTCTGGCTACCACCAGGTCCTAATAGAAGAGACAGATGTATGGAAGACCACCTTCAAGTCAAAGAAAGGCCTTTTTGAATGGTTGGTCATGCCCTTTGTTCTGACAAACGCTCCAACCACTTTCATGAGGATGATGGATGATATCCTGGGACCATTCACCAATACTTTTGTAGTGGTGTCTCTTGATGACATTCTCATTTACAGCAAGACTTGGGCCAAACACTTGCAACATATTCAATAGGTTTTGCACACCCTGTGACAGCACAAGCTATATACCAACTTGGAAAAATGATACTTCGGCATGGATAGGGTCCATTACCTAGGCTACATCATTGATCAACATGGCGTACATGTGGATCCAACCAAGATCCAAGTCATCCATGATTAGCCAACCCCAACCACACTCACGAAGCTTCGGAGCTTCTTGGGCCTTGCCAATTTCTACCACAGGTTTGTGTTGGGATTCTCCCATATTGCATGGGCCCTCAGCCAAATAACCAGGGGTGGTGGTAAGGAGAAATCTGCATGGGGCCAACCCCAACAACAAGCATTTGATGATTTGAAGCAGTGCTTGTGCTCGGCCCCAGTACTTTCACTACCAAACCTGCAGCAACCCTTTGAGATTGAGACTGATGCTTTAGACTATGTTGTGGGTGTCATTCTCACACAACACAGCCACCCTGTGGCCTATCATAGTGCGACACTATCAGATGTTGTCCGTAAGTACCCTACTTACGACAAAGAAATGTACTCCATTGTGCAAGCCTACCACCAATGGAGACATTACATTCTTGGGAGGGAGATAGTCATCCACACTGATCATAAGCCACTGCAATTCATGCAGACACAAGGAAAATTGCAGAATGATCGTCATCAAAAGTGGTCCACATACTTGCAGCAATTCCACCTCAACATCAAGTATAAAACAGGAAGCACCAACCGTGTCGTTGATTGCCTCAACAGACCACCATTCGCGACACTCACCACAATGCTAGACTCCTACGGCCATGAGACCTTTGTATGGACCCAACTCTATGAGATAGACCCGGACTTCGCCACAACCTACCAAATGTTGGGTGCAAAGGCAGTTGTCGATAATTTCCATCTTCAGGATGGGTTGTTGCATTGTCTAGGCCATATATGTGTTCCCTCAAGTGAGCAAGCAAATCTGACCTGGGAAGCCCACAACAGCCGGGTGGAAGGACACTTCGGCGTCGAAAAGACAGTGGCAATGCTACAAAACCATTTCTACTGGCCGAAACTTCGATAAGAGGTCAACAAGTATATTAGGTCTTGCACTGCTTGCTCTATTTCCAAACCAACCACTAAGAAACCGAGCCTATACACCCCTCTTTCTACTCCTAACAAACCATGGGAATCCATCTCAATGGACTACATGTCGGGCCTCCCATCCAACAAGCGGGGAAATGACTGTTTTTTTGTGGTTTTCGATCGCTTTTCTAAGATGGCGATTCTGGTTGCTTGCAAGAAGAGAATCACAACAGAAGCCACTATCAAGCTCTTCTTTGAACAAGTCTAGGTACATTTTGAAATCCCACAAACCATTGTCTTAGATCAGGACAGTCAATTTCTTAGCACATTCTAGTCGAGCCTCTAGTCGCTATTGGACACCAAGCTCACCAAATCCATGGCCTTCCACCCCTAGACAGATGGCCAAACCGAGGTCGTAAATTGAATGATCGTGCATATCCTACACATGTATAATTCCAAGCACCCTCGCACATGGGATGAGAGTCTTCCCTATGTCCAACATAGCTACAACCGAGCCCTGCATAGCTCAACTGGACACAACCCCTTTCAGGTGGGGTTGGGATTCCAACCATTGGGTCCCATAGATGTTGCACTTCCCCTTGCGGTCACCTCGACCGACTCCTCTCCTACTCCAACTGAGGCTGAAAAAGCCACCCAATTCATTGAGAGGATCTAGCACATTCGCCAACAGTTTTAGAATATCCTATAGAAGTCTAATGACAAGTACAAGCAGCGCCATGATCAACATTGGGTTCCACATAAGTTTCAGGTGGGCGACAAAGTTTGGTTGAACTTGTAGAAAGAACGCCTTATAGGACCCCATTGGAAGCTTCACCCACTCCGATATGGGCCATACACCATCAACAAGGCTGTGGGGGATAATTCTTTTGTGCTCAACATTCCTCCTTTCCTTGGCCTGCACCCAGTGTTCAACATGGACCTCCTTTAGCCTTATTTCCCACCATTATTGGACACCTCAGACATAGCAGAACAACTGACACCAACAGAGCTCAACCCTGATTGCATACAATAGGTATCCAATGATCAGATTGTGGACACACAAATCAAGGGCACTCGACAACCAAGGATCCAACTTTATCGAGTCATTAAAGCAAGGCATTTCCTTCACCAAGGCAAGTGGCTCACCCAGGGCCAAATTCAGTAGAAATTTCCTCATCTGATGGGGGAACTCAACGCAATGGAGACCATTGCTTCCTAACGATGGAGAATTAATCTAGGTGGATATCGGTGGCCACCCACCTTTCCCAACTGGATCAAAACAACTTTCTAGCAATTTTCATAATTTACTATTTTTAGCAGTTTTTCGGGTTTTAAACTTCCGGAGTCGTTTTGAGGCCCTAAACGACATTTTTTGGGGTATGTTGTGGTTGTGAAATTTCAACTTGAAATTTTGTGCAATTATTGTAGTCCTCAGATAGATCTTTCCAATGGGCTATCATACGCCTAAAATGAAGATCGTATGCAAAAGTTACGACCACAGGAAGTTGATGTACTAACTTACCCAAATGGGGCCCACATGACTTTTGGCGCTTCATCTCCTAGGGTTAGGTTTTTGGATGTTTAGGGTTTTTGAAACTCTTGTTTATTGTAAAAATACCTTTACAGCCTCATTGTAATCATATTCTTGTGAATGAGCGCAGCCCTCACATCTCTTCTCAGAGATAAGCCGCCACCATTCCACCAAGCTTGTTTTCCGCTGCATTTTACAGTTTCATCTTATTTCCTTATTGAATAGAAAACCAGTTTTACTGTATCTCTATTATTCTGTGTTAAGCATTTGGTAATAATCTGTAGTCATTTTGTTCTGCTCATAAAATTCGGATCACACTCATACAACACATATTCATTATATAATTTACATTCATCGACTTTTTATGCAAAGGTCCATCAAATCAAACATTCACATCTTTGAGTTTGCCATAGTTCTTGGCCAACATAGTTTTTTTTACAGACTGGGGGAAACAGGGTGTTACAAGCTAGTATCCAAGCGAGGGTTTAATCATGGTCATTATTCCCCTTACTACCCCCAGGAAAATGGATAGGTAGAGGCCATCAACAAGTCTCTCAAGACCATTCTGCAGAAAACCGTCAGCCAGAACAAATCTAACTAGCATATTATGCTATATCCCACAATTTGGCCATACCAAACCTCGATCAAGACTGCCACCGGATTTTATCCTTTCTAGTTAGTACACGGTATTGAATGTGAAATCCATTCTCTTATATTGGTAGTTGTGCTCTTCCCTGACACTTCTGATCTCAAGTGATGCCTCGTACAACTAGAGAGCCTTGATAAGCAGCATCGAGACACCTCTATGACTATCGAAGTGAATAAAAGACATGTCAAGGTCCAATATGATAAGTCTGTCTATCCTTGGTTGTACATTGAGGGTGACTTGGTCCTTTTATATGATCAATCCAAAGAACCGTTGGGGGCAGGAAACTTCAAAACCATGTGGCATGGTCCCTATATCGTGCGACGTGTCTTAGAAAAATGAGCCTATACATTATAAGATTATGAAGGGAACATGTTGGCTGAGCCCAGGAATGGGCTCTACTTGAAAAGATATTATGCTTGAGCCCAAATCTTGGGTGTAACTCTTTGTATACTAACGTAATTTAGTGTATATATCTTTTCCCTTTATTTTTGTCTTGAGCTTGCTTATCAAGTTTTCCCTTGGTTGGCAGATGTCAACGGAGTCTTTGATCTATTTAGGATTCGCATACGGAGCCAGTCGTTATATATGGAACTTGGCTTCCGCCGCTTGGGTGGTTTACTCACCCAAGGGTCTACTAGTGTCTTTAGGTGGCATATGACTAGGGCCATCCACGAATAATGTCGTCAAATATAACATCATTATAGAACTTTTGCATGATGCCATTTCACATGGTATTCTCTCTCTGGAGGTTCGCCTAGATTCTCAGTTAGTAGTATGTCAGTTGAACAAAAATTACCGTGTGTGCGACCCTACGTTACTCTGACGATTCCTACGAGTACGCCTTTTAGAAAGACAACTTGATTTTATTACTAATAATCACATACCTAGGATTTCTAATTATGTATCCGATGCTTATGTTAATTTCATTTTAGATTGGAATTTTTCACATAACTAAAGCAAGGAAAACATTCTCGTCAATGTACACATTGTAACATAAGTAAATCTGAAGAACCATGTTTTATATATATTTCAAAAAATATGATGTTTATAGTACAAAATTGGGGCCAACACCCTCAATACACATAAACAACCAATAATACAAAATACATGACATATACACATGTGGTGTTGGATGTGTGTCATGATAACAAACTACGGTGTTTGCAAGACGCTGAAAGAGCTGAACCCAAGCTTTGGGTACGCCAACCATTTTTCTTTGCATAGCCTCCAACAGATCCTCTACGTGAACCATCATAATCCTTTGTGTCAAACGAGACAGGTTGCCCTACATGTTTTTAAGGACTCTCTTTGCTTCTCCTCCTGCTGCCTCATCTCCACGGTGCCTCCGACAATGTCGTGGAAGCCCGTCTAGTTGTCGCAGACCTATGTCTATGTCACATACGTGTCTAGTTAGTACTTAAACATCATCCAAAAATATTTTTGTTTTCTTATACAAAAATACAAAAAAAGTAAAATATTTAAAAAAAATTGGCATACCTATGTCCTCATAGGTGGTCCCTGGTGGCAATGGTATGTCAGGGTCCCCTCTGAAGTCGATCCCTTCATAGGGGTATTCATCTAGAGTAATGACCTTCCATCTCCACCAGTAAAAGAAATCATCGTTGTAGGGTGTGGGCACCCTACCTCTCCCCTGTTGTCTCATCACCTTGGTCCATTGTGCCATGGCTAGATCGTGAGGTCCTTGAGAAATGATCTCAAATCTAGGTCCCAAACTTCGAACCCACTCGAAGAAAAAGATACACAAGATGGAAGCAAACCCGAAATTCCTCTGATCACCCTGTTTTCATTATGTCAACTGGCTCTTCATATTATCCAGTAGCGAGGTGCACCAATCATACACTATGGGTCTCAAACACTATATGGAGTAGAAAATAAGTGGCCTCAATGCCTGGTGCAATGAATCCGATCCTATGATCCAGATCAAAATGAGGACAACAATCTTGAGGCTTAGATTGTTTCTCGCTCGGATGGGGAGTTGACTCCTGACCTTCTCGGTCCCTCCAATGCAGTGAGAATCTATGTATTCTTCTATCTTCATACCAATCCTAGTGATCTAGGTGGATATTGGTGGCCACCCACCTTTTCCAACTGGCTCAAAACAGTTTTCTGGAAATTTTAGTAATTTACTATTTTTAGCAGTTTTTCGGGTTCTGAACTTCCGGAGTTGTTTTGAAGCCCTAAATGATGTTTTTTTGGGAAAACGTAGAGCAACATGGAACAACGTTTGATTTTAATCACACAAAAGTTGTAGTCCTCGGATAGATATTTCTAACGGTGTATCGAGCACCCTAAACAGAGATCGTATGCAAAAGTTACACCCCTGGGAAGTTGATGTATCAACTACCCCCATCGGGGCCCGAAACCTTTTGGATTTTCATCTTCCAGGGTTAGGGTTTTGGATTTTCCTTATGTTAAAAAGGCCCTTAGAGCCTCATTGTAAAAATCATCTTCTTGTGAATGTGAGTAGCCATCACATCTCTTCTCAGAGATAAGATGCCACCATTCTAGTGAGTCTTTCACTCTATATTTTTACAGTCTCTGTACATTTATTTCATCAATAGAAATTGTGTATTACTGTATCTCTGTGTTTATGGTTTCATCTCCGATACATTTTTTTTATATTATTGGATATCCGTGATATCTCTGTGCATTTCTTTATTATATCTTCGCTCTCATTTCGTGCTGAAAATAATCTAGATCAGTGGTATCAGAGCAGGCTGCTCTTGATCATTTTTTTAGTGCATGTCCCCGACGAGGTCTGAGTATATCAAGTTGGGTATCGATCTTGTCTCTCTTGAGGACAATCGCTCTTGCACACCCAAGAAACCGTCAATGGCGAAAGAAAAGAAAAATGATAGAGAAGACGATTCTATCAATCTATTTCTTGAGAAAGCTCTCACGCGACAAAGGGACGAAATGATGGAGAATTTTTCCCACATCCTTCAATGCCTGCCGATAGCATCAGGCGCATCCTCATCAAGTGACCACTTTGGAGGCACCTCACCTTTTAAGGTACAAGTCAATTTTGATATTCCTATATTTGAAGGTCAGATAGATGCAGATTCCCTAGACAAATGGTTAAATCTGCTAGAAGGTTATTTCTCTGTTCACAATTTTTCTGACAAGGAAAAGATCACCTTCGCACTCCTTAAAGCTCTCCCCCATGTCAAACATTGGTGGGAAAATTACTAGGATCACAGTTCCACAGAGGAGTCTGGAATATATGGGGTCAAACCCACTTGGGATTTTTTGTGGATGCGGTAAAGGAACAGTATTACCCTGTCGAGAACTATGAGGACCAATACATGAGATGGACCACACTGTGTCAAGAGAGGGGCCAAGCAGTTATGGAGTTTTCCAGTACCTTCCATACCTTTCTTACCAAGTTGGGTATTAAATATTCTGAACGACATTTGAATCTGAAATATCGTGGGGCTCTACACAGATACATCCAAACTAAAATGGATTTTCTGGACATCTCATCACTCGGTGTTGCTTATCAATATGCTATTAAAATCAAGCAGAAATTTAAGCACCAGAAAAAATAGGAGTTTGGGTCTGCAAATCCGCAACAAACAAAGTATGATAAATACATCCCTGATAAACAGCTTCCTAAAAACCAATCTAAGCCACGAGAATATGAAGAAGGACACCGAAAAATGGTGCGATTTTCACAAAATCCCCTGGCACAACACCGATGAATGTCGCTCAAAATAGTCATTGGTGGCCGAGATCAAAGACAAGGAGCCGAACCCTGATTCAGAATTTGATTTTGAAAATACTGGTAAAAGATAGATCATCAAGGTAGACCCCACTGCTATTGTTGTGACCGCAACAATTCAACCATAAGAACCAACAGATCCTGAAGAGGGGGAGCGCCTTTTTCATTCATATATTTGGGTGAAGGGGACCCCGCTGCATTTTATTGTTGATAGCGAAAGCCAGAAGAACCTCATCTTAGCAGAGGTCGTCAATTTGACAACACCACACTCGCAACCATACAGCATTGGGTGGCTTCGCCAAGGACAAGATCTTTGTGTCAGCCAACAATGTCTATTGTCATATGACATCTGACCCTTCAAGGATGAGGTATTATGTGATGTTGCCCCACTAGATATATGTGATGTTCTCTTGGGCCAGCCATATATGTGGAAGCGCCATGCTATTTGTGAGTCTTGACCCCATAGTGTCATTGTTACTTTGGGGGGTCATCTCTACAGAATACCAGAGGTAATTCCGACTTTTGTCCCACCTAAAAAGTTTTGCAAGGTAGTATCTCATACTACAAAATTTATTTTTTTCACAATCTGTTCAAAAGGTGAACAGAAGGATACTACAACCACTACAGCCTCGACCCAAGCACATTCTATCCAACAAAAGCAAGTCGACAAGGTTGCAACAAAGCTCAAATATTCCTTCTATACACAGTCATCTCATGTATCCAAACTGGTTAAAAAGTTCCAACCCTTCCAGCAACAGGTTTGTGACAAACTTCAACAAACCAAGCAGTGAGACGTCTCCAACAAGGCAAGCAGCTCACCAAGATTTAGATTCAACAATCACTTTCCCCTCTCCCCCGAGAACTCAATGTAATGGATACCATTGCTTCCTAAGGAGGGAGGATTGATCTAGGTGGATATCGGTGGCCACCCACCTTTTCCAACTGGCTCAAAACAGTTTTCTGGCAATTTTGGTAATTTACTATTTTTAGCAGTTTTTCGGGTCCTGAACTTCTGGATCCGTTTTGAGGCCCTAAACGATGTTTTTTGGGAAAATGGGGAGAAAAATGGATCAAAGTATGATGTTTCTCACACAAAAGTTGTAGTACTCGGATAGATCTTTCTAACGGTGTATCGATCACCCCAAATGAAGATTGTATGCAAAATTTATTCCCCTGGGAAGTTGACGTATCAAATAGCCCCAACGGGGCCCACAAACCTTTTGGCTTTTCATCTTCCAGGGTTAGGGTTTTGGATTTTCCTTATGTTAAAAAGGCCCTTAGAGCCTCATTGTAAAAATCATCTTCGTGCGAATGTGAGTAGTCGTCACATCTCTTCTCATAGATAAGCTGCCACCATTCTAGCAAGTCTTTCACTCTGTATTTTTACAGTCTCTGTACATTTATTTCATTAATATAAATCATGTATTACTGTATCTCTGTGTTTATGGTTGCATCTCCAATACATTTATGTTATATTATTGGATATCCATGATATCTATGTGCATTTCTTTATTATATCTCCGCTGTCATTTTGTGTCGAAAACAATCTGGATCACCCAGCTCCCTAGGCTTTGAGGTTCACCACCTCACCTCGACGCGACAACCCGTGAACAAATAAATATCCTCAACTTCAATCCTTAATGGTTTCCCATCAAGGTTGAAGCTCTCACTATCTAGATCCCAGTAATCCATGAGAAACTCTAGAAACCTCACTTGAGCCCTCATCCCTTTGAATGCCCAAAACTTGTACAACCCGCATCTTTTCAAGGCCATTTGGGCCCCCGGATCTCTTTCCACAGCAACATATACCTCCTTATGTTCCCTTCCCCTCCACTCTAACACCATCCTGCCAGAGAAACATCACTTTTTGAGTTAGCAACCATCAAAAACTTTGTTTACAAACATATATGTGGGTTGTAGCATTCACAGTCGCGTATAGGGATGCGTTTACCCTGGTTGTCTTTTAGACAACCGCGTATATGAAAGCTAATGAATGGTAGCCCGCGTACACCTAAACTTTTGATTTGCGCCCTAGATAACTTAAAAATTCAAACCTAAATACAAAATGTAATCCATTAGAAAGAAAGAGGAGGGGAAGAGGAATTACCTAGTCTGGGCGATCACTAATTCTGTCACTCATCACTCCCATAATCAGCAGTTGAAGATAGAAGGTAATTTGGTCCAAAATCCACTATTTGGGTAAAAAATTCAAATGACATAGTAAAATTTGGTTTTTATTACTATTTATAGGAATTTTTACCCACTTTTCTTAGTTTTGGATCATATTTTTTCCTAATGGACTAATACAGCAGTGGATTGAGTTGGTTTTTGTAGTTTTCGCTAGGGATTCTTACGGTTTTTAGAGTTATGTTGACCGTTCATAACTACAGACATGTATTTTTGCTACCCAACATATAGGATAGGTATCCATTCCATCATACACACTCGCATTGTCCTATAACTGTGACTCATATGCCTTAGGTACGAACCCATTTTTTAGTGACGTTGAACTCTCCATCTACTACAAGACATGTCGTTATCAAATGGTAGAGACTTACCAAACATGGGTACCCTAGTTAGACCCTCTGCTTCATTTGGTGCCCATGCAGATATTTTTTTTGTAGGACCGAGAGTCCCTTATAGCTAATACATGAATTTGTGTTGAACCTCATTTCTCACTCATGAACGTGTTGACCTATACCTAGAGGACTCCCAAGCGAGCTTGATTTAATCTCTTTTCCAACTCATTTTCAAAAAAAAAAATATTTTCGAGTGAACTTGTCTTTTCCACACTCGTAAATTGGATTTGAAAGGGCGTCTATTTGGTACAAGTTTATCCCTTTTTCAAACCAAGTAGACTAAGATTATGAAAAAGGACATTTTTTTGGCGTTAAGTTGTGATTGCATCTCATGCCCTTACTTGCAGTATTGAGCCTATTTTCGATTCTTGCTTTGCGTTATAAATCGTTTGCCTCAGTAGTTCTGCATTCTCAACCAAGCAGATCCTCGTTTATATCCTATGCAACTTGACACCTAGGAGAGAACATTCCCTCAAGTGTCCATCTCCCACATGCACCTCCTTACATTGAGCATAGGTATGTTCCATTGCTGGAACTAGTTTTGCTTACTTGCGACACTTGTTTCCTCCTCTATATCATAGCATTCATTTGAGTATGAAAAAACAAAAAAAGATGGGAGGGAAAGGAGTATTATCTTATATTGGTAGCAGTTGTGTATCCTTTAAACATAGCACAAAATTATTGAGTCCACTTCTCATCATAATTTTGGGTTTAGCATGACCTTAGAAAGTTGAGCTCGTTACATAGAGTTTACTCCCCCAAATGGTTACTCTTCCAGTCCCTATGGATATTTTGATTGGTGCCTCCTACATCTCATGGTTTCATCATTGATTCTATGCTACCAAAGTCTTCCATGTGTCTCATGCTCTTGTTCAAAGGATGTCTATCAACTCGTGTCGGCCATTCCTCAGAACTCTTGACTTTGCATGTTGGCCATACCCTCATTTTTTCTCAGAATCACATGAAATTGTAGTCCTATTACGCACTTTGGTCCTACTTTCCTCATTGGTAGGTAAGCTTGAACCCAACAATTGACATTTCATCATTGGTCGTTGACTGGGTGGTTTCCTTGTGTTCGATGACAAGACATATATTCACACATTGGGATTTGTGTAGTGTCTTGGATTCCATTAGCCTTATTGGTGGTTTCCTTGCCTTTGTCAACAATTTTCCACATTGCCTACTATTTAGAGGGCCTTTTTCATGTACCGCTTGCACTTGGTACATGTGAAATATGCATAGGGTCATTGGTTCGTGAACATGTTCTTCGCCTGATTTCCTCCAAATCATCAAGCTCCTACTTTGTACCTCATGTTGAATGATGAGATATGCCTTAATGCTCTCCTTTCAGCGGGTCTCCTTCCATCGACTTCAGCTCATCTATTCTAGAAATGAGACCTAGAGTCCTATGAGTACCTAGAGGCTTGCAATCATTAGTGGCAATTTCTCTCACCATCAACAGTTGGGAATACATCAATGTCCCCTGATCGATGGATTCTTCAAGTGTTCGACCCCGAATCCTTTATTCACACTTGTAAGAATGTACTCGGTGCCTTGATACCTACTTTCATCCTTGGTAGGATGTCTCGCGTTTGTTAACGGTATACCTCAATGACTGGTAATCAAACGAAGTCTCATTGTGTTCGACCTCAACACGATGTAGACTTGCACCTTTGGTGGATTATGTAGAAGACTTGAAGACATTAGTTTGTAGCCACAACTATCCTGAGTTGTTACTACCTTTTCATTGGACTAGTACTTGTGTGACTTCAATGATCATGGGAGATCAAATTGTACTCCATTGTATACATATATCTTCAGATTGATTTTGAGACTGATACCATGATAGCCTTTGGCATGTAACCACATTTGTATTTTCCTATTCATGACCATGGACAGTTGTTTTCTATATTTTCACATGGATCTGTAGTGTAATTCAAATTGGGATCCATGTATGCAAAGTCAATACAAATTGTAATGAGCAACTAGTTCTTCCAATCGGGTCCCCATCACTCAACTTATAGGTTTTTATAATGTATTTCAGCCATCACAGATACTCCTATGACCTCACACATTAGGGGGCATCTATTATAGCAAGATTTGCCTCACCACATGCAATCTTGCATAGAAGGCCTTTTTCCATTTCCCTATGCAGACTTGAAGTCCCTTTTTGCAAATCCTAGAGCTAAAGAAAATATTTTTCCACATATAGGTGCCCTGCCTACTATACAACATGTGTATACACAGGTTGCACCACTACAACCCGTGTACATCGGGAAATGTGCCCAAAATTAAAAATAATGTCGGGTTTCTATGTCACGTCACGAGATCAATGATCCTTGGCCTTCCATATACTGGAAACATTCTGAATCGGCCCTTTAGTTCCATTTGAAGGCTATAAATGGGCCAAATCCGAGCTATGGAAAAGAGAGAAAGAATTCAACTTTGAGAGAAAAGTTACTCTGGAGAAATTATCCACTTCACATTGACTCTGCATCCCTTTGTAATTTAAGTATGAACACATTGTTCATCCCCCAATCTCTTCCCTTACTGATTGAGAACTTCATTGTCTCTCTTATATGATCTTTCCTTTGGTGGAAGATTGAAGTGGTGGAGGCTCAGCTAGAAGGAACTTAGTTTGTCAGTTCCAAACCATACTGACACGAAAGTCTGTAACTCATTCACTTATGTTGATTATATCTTAATGGAAATAATTTTTTCTCGCACAATTAATATCTCACAAATATTTGAATTATTATTCCATGGGCGTATTTGTTATGAATGTTGATGGATTATGCTAGTGAATGTGCTAACATCATATATTATTGCCATATGCTTGTGTTGCTTGGTTTTTGAGGACTAGTTACATGTATATTGCTTTGAGTCAAGTGCTCAATGATGGACTTCATCGAACATCTGGACGAGGTAGGCCTCTTATCTTGTCTTCTTAGCATATTTTCTTATATAGCATACTTGATATTAGAGTTGATTTCTGCAGTCATTTCCATCTATTGTGGTTTACCCCTAGCCATAGAGAGATTTTCCTCGTAACAATTAATTAGTTTAGCAACTGCTTTCTCACCAAGAAGGATTTTTCCCTATGAAGAAACTCTAATTGAAAAATAAAATAAAATATAGATAAGGAATTATGAAAACACTTTCCATCGTTAAACTTCTTTCATAGTTAGGGGAAAGAACTTGAAAGTGATAGAGATGGACAAGAAAAGAGCTATAGGCTAGATTTAGTAGGATTTATGTAGGTATAGACGATATAATCGTGAGACATACAAAGTACAATTGCGAGAAGAGAATACCTTAAGGACAAGTGACTAAAGAGTTTGGAATGAACCCTTGGTAATTTATTCTTGGTATAGAAATGTTCACTAACTCACATGTCAAAATGGTGCTCTTTATGTATAGACACATTGGTAATAATTAACAATGGATAGAAAACATGATTTTCTCAACTATGATGAAGATAATCCTACTCAACTATTAACTTGGTCGAGATCTAATTTATATGAATTAAGAGGAAAGTGATATCGAGGACAATGACCAAACAAACCATAAAATGATGACATCACATGACAATCAATTAGCATTATCTTAGTCTATGTTCCTAATCATGATTCAAACTTTTTTGTACCAATCTCATGAGTGATGGAATATGTATTGTCAAACTAGAGTAATAATCAAAGTCAGTCATGATTGTTTATAATTATCAAGGTATCCAAGGTGGGATCATATGTATGACGTGATGAAATGTATATTGAACTCAATATAAGATTCACTTAACTAAGTAATTGATGATAAACTAAGGTTCTAACTCGCGATCAAACTAATAGACTATACTCTAAATACGAGGCTCATATATGAAAGTTAGGAAGAATAAATCTATAAGAGAAGCGTGTCTTTTCATTAATTAAATTACAAGTGGTAAAGGTTCCTTCTAAATAGGCATAGTTGCAATCAATATATATTAATATCCTCGACATGTTTAAATCAAGTGATGGTCTAGTCGAACCAATATAACACAAGGTTTGCTATCAGGAAAGACACATAAAAGTTGTGTCACAAATTATCCTCATATTGTGAATGATCATAACTTCGGGACAAAGTTTTTTGAAGGGTGGGTGTATGTAACGCCCCATATTTTGGCCTTAGGTAGTTAGAACTTTGATTTTTTCATCTTAGTAATTCATTGCTTAACAACTATTTAGACTCAACAATGTTGATATAGACATGTGACAAGTGTACATATTAACCTATTTATGTGTTGCATACTATTATTTCTGTTGTTATATGCTCATGATGATGATAACTCTTTGATTTGTTTAAACATGCAAATCAAGATGTGGAATTTAGGTACATGGATACCGATTCAAAGTTATTTTGTGAATGCATAACAGATGCAAGACATGATAAAAATATACATACATTTTTTAGTTGAACATCGATACAGATATGGATTCTTATATGAAATTATAATGTATATACATGGATATAAGTTATTGGTGAACTAAACTATAGGTTGATGAGCTATGTGATAGCCAAATGACTATAGTGATGAGGTAACATGAATGTCGTAGACATCAAGAAGATAGTGTATGCTATAAGTTATAATTATTAGTTAGCTTATGATTCAAAATATTGCTATGATTTGTGGTAAGTGTGGTTTTGACAGGACACACATCTTTCCCAGAGTGGTTGTTTGATGATGTGACTCTAAGAAAAGTAGTTTCACAATAGGGCTTGATGTAGGGTGTTGACCCTAGTTCTATAAGGAGGGGTGAATGTATTTCCCACCGTTTATCCTCTGAAACCTAGAGTCGTGAGAGGGTTGTGTGAAGGCACACTTCGCTAGACGTGTGATGGTGACTAATAGTTGCATGTTGGGGAAGCTTGGTCGAGATGTGTGACACTTCCACTTACGGGTTTTATCTATAGTTAGGTCAATATAGTTGACGCTCCAACTTAGTCCAATATAGGAAAGGATATAATAGAAGATGGAAGTAGGTTAGGAAGGAAGGATGCTTCGATGTTAGTTGAGAATACTGATAAGGGATTAGAGATACCACTATTATTTACTCACTTGGTTCCTACCATGTTTAGAACCCTCATTTGATTTCATATTGATATTCTAAGTGTGATAATGAGTTATTGATGAATTTGTGTAATTTTGTTCGTTAAGATTATTAAATGATGCATTACTTGATTTGTTGTCCTACATGTCTTAGTGTGATCATATATGAACTATTCACTAGAGGAAATGGTTGTTTATTGTTAGTGCATGCATGAGATATGTTTCTTCTAGCTACACACACATACCCTACACATGTACACTAATGAAATTAATTAATGTATTAATTATTAAAGTATATTATTAACTATTTAATTGAATGTTTATTCATTATATAAATTATATTGCATACAAAATATCTAGAAGCGTTAAATACCTTATTTGACTTTGATTGATGGTTGGTATGATGAATTAAATGAGCATGGTGGGTTGTCATGTACATTTTGGCGAAAATTTTCAAATTGCATTTATTAGCTAGCATGAGAAGAAAGACTTTCCATTTTGTGTATTATTGTTTAATGCAAGTCAATTATATTTTAGTTTTATTTTAATATTTTCCCAAAAATCTAGATAAGGGAGGTTGATGGATAATAATGAGGGTGGTTGAGGAGACTTGGGGAAGGGTGTATGGAAACTTGATAAATAGGGAGAAGAAGTGGTGAGGAAGGCGATGGGGAGGTTTGAGCATGATGAGAGGTTGTGAAATATTTGGAAGATATATTTCTTATGATGGTTTTCTTTGAGAATTTGTGCTTTGATGTTCTTGGAGTCACGTGCACGGAGGGCCAAGAAACTGAAAGGTTTCATGTTGCTCGGAAGTCGGATAGGCTCCTATTGGTTGAGAGGATTTCATTGTTTCACTCTAGTCAAGTGGAAAAAGAATGGTTGGAATCATCTTCCTACTACTAGCAAAGATACATTGCAATTGATGAGTTTTAACAGACCATGGAGGAGGTATTTTCATTGGTAATTTGTTGTACTTTTGTTTTAAGTTTTAAATCTTAGAGTTAACATATCACTTAATTCATCATGTTATTTACAGTTATCATTGAGCAAATGTAAAAGAGTTGTGGAAATGAAAATCAATGAAATTATGTTAAATCAAATTTTTTAATGCATATGTATTTAATGAGTGATTAATTGTCTAACATCCTAGATGGGTGTTATAGTAATATAACCTTTCAAAGATTGCTGTAAAAAATATAGTGTTTACACGTAATGTAGCAATTATCAAACTTGATATGTGAAAATTGGAAACTTATCAATTTAATCAATCAAACCTAGAACCTGGAGTCTTATTTCCAAGAATGAGAGTTGTTTCTTTTCTTCCGAGTCTCCTTCACTCAAGTAACAAGTATACTCTCAAAATTGTCCCATGTACTAAGACAATATGCTTTTCTGACAGAAATATGAGTTAGGGAATATATTGCAAATATAATATAAAATTTCAACCTTAATCAATCTAATACTTTGACTAAAGTCAGCTTATAACTTCAACTTTGACCAAAGGTTTGACTTCAACCTGTTTGACTCAAAAAATTAACCTTGGCATTTTTGTTGACTGAGGGCACTAGAAGGTGTGCTAGGCTAGGGTGAACTAGGACAACCAAGAATTAGGCCCAACACTTCACTAAAAGTGCCCAATGAATTTGGGTTAGGGTTTATTTCCGCTGCAAAACCAAAAACCCTAGCTGGAACTCTAGGAAGAATGGCTAGCGAGATGATCTAGGGCAAGAATAATTATAGCATCCTTCAATGAGTTTCTCAATGAGCTACCAGAACTTCACTGGAACTGACGAAATGCAATTGGCACTGCAACTCGCGTTGCAACTGGAACTGCAATTGGTGCTGCAATTGGCACTGCCACTGGTGCTACAACTGGAACTGCAACTTATTCTTCAATGAAGCCTTGACCTAGGGTTTTATGAGGAAACCGTAATTTCCAACTTTTGAATTTTGGAGATCTGATCTGGGGGAAAGATGTGCCCTCCTTAGGTGAGCTTCTTGGTGGATTTTGTAAGTGTTCAATGATATTGAAAATATATGAAACTGGCGATTTTACTTCCAATGGTTAGAATGTTCTAAAGGAAACCTAGCTCTCAAACCATGTTAAAATTTTTGTATGCTCGTTTAACCATAGACAATGTCACATAATTGTCACCCAACCATAGGCACTTACACATGCCACCCTCGAGCATAGTAACCTTTTCTTAGATTGATTATGGAAATTCCACTAGAACCAACAGATAAACCCTAACTGGAAATACCAATATTGCTACAGAAGCAATGCAATACCAAGAGAGGATACCTCTACCAATATAAGCGTACCTTTACGAAGAGAAGTGCACAAGAGAGATACCATAGAGACTGAGATTAAACCACAAAAAATATTGCACTACCCTCTCTAGATTTGTGCCTCCTTCTACTGCAACTGAAAACTCCATAAACTTGCACCCTAGCTGAGTGAGTGTGTGTTCAAATGAGGAGTGTCTAGCCTCTATTTATACTAGTCTTCCAAGGTGTCTTTTCATGTGGGGTCGACCTCACTTTCTGGAGCCTTCTATTTACTTTAATATTAATATTCTTGGGTCGACTTCTCTTCTACGGTATTCCACATCTGTTTAATGGTTCTCTTGCTTCCAGAATATTCTACTCTAAGTACAAAGGTTATACTGGAGGTTAATACCTCATGTAGCTACCAAAACATCAGCAAGAGAATTTAACCCTAAATTTTGCTTACTTCATCCAAGAAACCAAGATAATTTAACTCTAATATAGAAATATTCATCCAATATGAGCTAACCATCCACACGAGATCAATTCCAAGAATAATGCATGAGAGAGAGATCAATAACCCCTCAGGGGATGAAAATTTTAGAAGTAGCTCTCACAGTGGTGAGGAAAAGATGATGATAAAATGAAAGTGAGGGTTAGCCTTTTTATATGAGGATACCCTAACATATTTTTCCACATAATATGTCAAAAAAAAAATAAAAGTGGGTCCAACCCCTAATTTTCTCTTCACAAAAAGTAATAAACGCAGAATACATCATAATGAGCCACAAATGTGAGACATCAAGCCTCCTTAGGAAAGGAGGGGGCCTCCAAAGGCCACATGTCATCAATCCAGAGAAATGTGGGAGCATGTGATGTCTCTCCTCACCAAAATTCATTCCATGCATCATCAGTGCCCTATAAAAAAACCAAACCTTAGCAATGCCAAGATCTAGAAGGTGACGTCATCACGAAAATAGGGCCAATGTCCAGGATCCAGGTGTCGCATCCAGCCTAGAGGGAGTTGCATCTTGTCTTTGAAAGGTCTTTGGTTGTCTACTAGTGTAACATCCCTGATCCAGTGGGTAAATAAACTCTGGGGTACTCTACCCAGCCTATGGGATTCCATCCCATCTGTGTGCCATCATGACTGAATCTACTCATACCAATCCCATATGTCCATCATCCAAGGTTCCAAGGATGTGAGAGTTGTCATTTAAGGGTGGTGAGTCACTATATGACCCACTTATTTTCATCACATGTGTCAAGGTCATACAATAAGGCATAATGTATAGGGTGCGAGCTTATGATGTTCCTCAAAGAACCATGTCAGGGCCATCCAAGACAAAACAAAATGTAAGACAAGGTTAGCCAAGGTTCACAAGAAACATTATTCCTTAAAGAATGAAAAGTAATTTGTGACTTAAGACATAATACATGTAAAAAATTCACCTTAGTGTCACCCTTCAAGCATCACACTAGTGCAAGACCCCATGTGGGTTGACAAGTTTAAGTATGGGAGGGCCTTCATCCAACTCTATTAGGTGTGCCACCTATATAGGAAATAAAAGAACCCAGGTATAGGGATAGGTCTCGTGGGAAGCAAGAAATAAAGAAACCCTTCAAGAGTAAGTGTGAAAGTGATACGATTTTAGGGCTTACTTCATGGCTTATGGTGTCATTAAATCCATTTCTATGAGTGCCTTTGTGGAGGGTGCGCTTGCTCTTGAGTTACCTCATTATTAGGAACTATTTTTTCCAAACCCCTTTATCAACCATCTTACTAGTCTTCTTATCATATTTGAAAGTCCCATTTTATAAGGTTTCAAGCTATAGTATTGCTATTTGGGATTGGGATGAGTATTGAAAGCATAGAGCTCAAGTTTGGATCGGATTTTGGGGGTCCTTTGCTATCATTCCTTTATTTATTTAGCATCATTTTATTATTATTTTATTAACAAATACAATAAACCTCTATTACTTCAACCCCTCTTCTCATGAGAGAATGGGCCATGACCCATTATCGAAGTTTAGTTCATATGAGAGGCTCCGGGATGGAAATTGTTAAGTTTGATGGGGAACAAAACGTTACCTTTTTTAGGTCCTGATCCATATGTTATGAGTAGAACAAAATGCATACATATTATTATCAAAAGATTCTTAACATAGAATAACATATATATAGTAAAACCAATTTCTATTTAATAAGGAAATAAGTTGAAACTGTAAAATGCAGTGGAAAACAAGCTTGCTAGAATGGTGGCGGCTTATCTCTAAGAAGAGATGTGACGGTTGCACTCATTTGCAAGAAGATAATTATAATGAGGCTCTGAAGGCCTTTTTACAATAAACAGGAATGTCAAAATCCCGAGACATCCAAAAACCTAACCCTAGGAGATGAAGCGCCAAAATTCATGTGGGCCCCGTTTGGGTAAGTTAGTACATCAACTTCCCAAGGTCGTAACTTTTGCATACAATCTTTGTTTTAGGTGCACGATAGTTGATTGGAAATTTATATCCAAAGACTACACATTTTTTCGTTAGAATATAACCTTAACTTCTTTTCGATTGTGGTGAGCCCTAAAAACGTTGTTTAGAGCCTCAAAATGGCCCCGGAAGTCAGTTACCCGAAAACTAGGAAAAACCTATCAAACTGGAAAATGACCAAAATGAGCTAGTTGGAATAGGTGGGAAGCCACCAACATCTATCTGGATCAATACTCCCCCCTTAGGAATAAATTTTCTCCACTGCGTTGAGTGGCCTGATCAGATGATGAAATTTTGAATTTGGCCCCGGGTGAGCCACTTGCCTTGGTGCAGGAGTTGCCCTACTTTGACAACTCGATAATGATGGATCCTTTGCTGGTGAGTGCCCTTGACCTATTTTTCCACCATATGATCACTAGATGAATGTTGTATGTATTTAGGGTTGAGCTATGTTGGTGTCAGTTGTTCTGCTACTTCTGAGGTGTCCAATAATGGTGGGAAATAAGATCAAAGGAGATACACGTTGAACGTTAGGTGCACGACAAGGAAAGGAGGAATGTTGATCTCAAAAGAATTATCACCCACAACCTTGGTGATGGTGTATGACCTATAACGGATTGGGAAAAGCTTCCGATGGGGTCCTGTAAGGATTAATTTCTGCCAATGCAACCAAACTTTGTCACCCACCTGAAACTTATGTGGCACCCAGTGTTGATCATGGAATTGCTTGTACTTGTCATTGGACTTATGTAGGATATCCTGAACCTGTTGTTAGATGTGCTAGATCTGCTCAATGAATCGGGTGTCTTTATCAAATTCAGTTGGATAAGGAGATGATTCGGCTGAGGTGACCGCAAGGGGTAGTGCAACATCTATGGGACCTAATGGTTGGAATCCCAACCCCACCTGAAAGGGGTTGTGATCGGTTGAGCTATGCAGGGCTTGGTTGTATCTATGATGCACATAGGGAATACTCTCATCCCATGTGCGAGGATGATTGGAATTATACATGTGCATGATATGCACAATCATTCAATTTATGACCATGGTTTGGCCATCAGTCTAGGGTGGAAGGCCGTGGATTTGGTGAGCTTGGTGTCCAGTAGTGACCAGAGGCTCGACCAGAATATGTTGAAAAATCAACTGTCCCAATCTGAGACAATGGTTTGTGGGATTCCAAAATGTACCCAAACTCAATCAAATAAGAGCTTGGCAGTGGCCTTTATTGTGATGTTCTTCTTGCAGGCTACCAAAATCGCCATCTTAGAAAAATGATCAACAACCACAAAAACACAATAATTTCCCCACTTTTTGGATGGGAGGCCTGACATGTAGTCTATTGAGATGGATTCCCATGGCCTGTCATGAGTAGGAAGAGGCATGTACATGCCCTGTTTCTTAGTGGTCAGTTTGTCAATAGTGCAGGCAATGCATGAACTGATATACTTGTTGACCTCTTGTCGAAGTTTTGGCCAGTAGATATATTTCTGCAACATTGCCACTGTATTTTCGATGCTGAAGTGTCTTGCCACCCAACTGAAGTGGGCTTCCCATATCAGCTTCACTTGCTCTCTTGATGCAACATAGATATGGCCCAGACGACACAACAACCCATCCTGAAGATGGAAATCAACAATAATTGTGTTTGCGCCCAACATTTGGTAGGTGGTGGAGAAGTCCATGTCTGTCTCATAGAATTAAGTCCATCCAGAGGTATCATGGCTACAAGAATCTAGTACTGTGGTGAGTTTCGTGACTGGCAGTCTACTGAGGCAATGAGTGATGTGATTGGTGCTTCATTTTTTATACTTGATGTTGAGGTGGAATTGCTGCAACTATGTGGACCACTTTTGAGGGATATCATTTCAAAATTTTCCTTGTGTCTGCATGAACTGAAGTGGCTTATTATAAGTGTGGATGAGTATCTCCTTCCCAAGAATGTAATGTCTCCACTGGCAGCAGGCTTGCACAATGGAGTACATTTTTTTGTCATAAGTAGGGTAATTACTAACAACATCTGATAGTGTCTCACTATGATAGGCCACGTGGTGGTCGTGCTGAGTGAGAATGACGACCACAAAATAGTCTGAAGCATCTACCTTGATCTCAAAGGGTTTTTGCAGGTTTGGTAGTGAAAGTATTGGGGATGAGCACAAGCACTGCTTCAAATCATCGAATTCTTATTGTTGGGAGAAAACCCACACAAATTTCTCCTTACCACCATCCCTGGTTACTTGGCTGAGGGCCCATGCAATATGGGAGAATCCCAACACAAACCTGCAATAGAAATTGGCAAGGCCCAAGAAGCTCTGAAGTTCAGTGAATGTGGTTGGGGCTGGCCAGTCAGGGATGAATTGGATTTTGGTTGGATCCACATGTACGCCATGTTGATCAATGATTTAGCCCAGGTAATGGACCCTGTGCATGCCGAAGGAGCATTTTTCCAAGTTAGCGTATAGCTTGTGTTGTCGCAGGGTGTGCAGAACCTGTTGAATATGCTGCAAGTGTTCTTCCCAAGTCTTGCTGCAAATGAGAATGTCATCTAGATACACCACTACAAAAGTATTGGTGAATGGTCGCAGGATATTGTCCATCATCCTCATGAAAGTGGTTGGATCATTTTCCATACCAAAGGGCATGACCAACCATTCAAAAAGGCTTTCCTTTGACTTGAAGGTGGTCTTCCATACATCTTTCTGTTCTATCGGGACCTGGTGATAGCTAGAATTCAGATCAATTTTACTGAAGTATTTGGCCCCCATGAGCTGATCAAGGAGGTTTCCGACTCAGGGAATTGGGTATTGGTTTCTGACTATGATTTTATTCAGGGCTCGGTAATCAATGTAGAGTCATGAGGTTCCATCTTTCTTCTGTACCAACATGATTGGGTTGTTGCAAGGTGATGAGCTAGGAAAAATGTGCCCCTTGTGGAGCAGTTCTTGGATATGCCGCTTGATCTCATCATTCTCTAATAGAGAGCGATGGTAGACTAGCCCATTGTGCAGTGATGCATTGGGGGTCAAATCGATGAGGTGCTTAACCTAACAGTGTAGAGGTACCCCGGTAGGTGAGGAGAATATATCCAAGTATTCTTCCATGACCTTATCCACTTGCTTATTTTGTGTGGAGAGGTCGACCGCGAAGACCCTGTATGTGTCTGGGATCTTTCATTGATTCTGAGAGAAAATCACGAAGAAGAAAAACTTCCTCGCTTAAGAGATGACCTTCCTACATTGCTTGGAAGAGAACAAGGAAGTAGCACTAGGTGGGACTGCCTCGGGTATCCTGTACAATTTTTTGTTCAAAGTAATAATAACACTGCAAGGCCTAGACTCATATACAACATGGCATTTCCATAAATATGGTTGGCCCAAAATAACATAAAAAACTTTGAGAGGGGAAACAACATGCAATACCTTGTATTTCAAGGGCTTGATGTTGTATGACAGGCGACATTGTTGGCTAACACGGATGTCACTTCCTTGGCGGAGCCATATGATGGTGTAGGGTTGTGGGTGCGACATTGTCGACAGGGCGAGTCACTTAACAACCTCTGCTGATATGTTCTTTTGGATACCGCTATCAATGATGAAGTGCAATGGGGTACCCTTCACCCACATCTGTGAATGAAAAAGGCACTCACCTTCCTTTGGCTTGTCTGGTTAACTGGGTTGGATCTTGGTGGTAGCAATGGGAACACTGGGTTTTGTGTAAATGATTTGTCTCCCCATTTCTAGTTCTGAATCAGATTCAGAACCAACATCTTATTCAGAGGCTTTCACCTCAGCCACCAGTGACTGCTTTGAGCAACAATCAACAATGTTATGCCAGGGGATCTTATGGAAGTCGCACCACTTCTTGGTATCTTTCCTTATCTTTCCGGTGTCCTTATTTTCTTGTGGCCTGGATTGGTTGTCCTAAGGCGGTCCTTTATTGCTCTATCCTTTGTTCTACAGGTTGGTGTCGCCCTTTCCTGGCTTTTGCTGTGAGGGGTTCCTAGGCCCAAATTGTCGCGTCTTTTGTTTGAGCTTCTGCTCGATTTTGATTACATATTGATAGGCTGCGCCCAAGAATGAGATGTACAGAAACTCCATTTTCTCTTGGATGTATCTATGCATAATGTCATGATATTTGAGCACCAAATGTCGCTCAGAATATTTGATACCCATCTTGGTGTGCAAGGTATGGAAGATATTTGTGAACTCAGGCACTACTTGGTCTCTTTCCTGCCACAGTGTGGTCCATTTTGTGTATAGGTCATCATAAATTCCAACAGGGTAGTATTGTTCCTTAATAAATTACCTGAAGCAATCTCAGGTGACCATTTTTATCACTGAAATTTCGTCCGCACATGGCGACAAGAACTCTGCATCGTCAAAACAGAAATGAAGCTATTCATGGCACTGAATCACATTCAAAACATTGTAAAAGGGTAAAAAACTATACAAAGTAACCAAAAAATTGAAGGGTGCTTTACAGAATCTGGGTGCGCGCGCATATGCGTGGGACGGCAACGTACCATGCGTGTATACGCGCACGATGCGCGGCTATGGGCGCAAAAATCCGCGCACTTTCTAAATGACGCATTTATTGAAATTGGTCGGCCTCCCAACCACTAATGGATCAGCTCCCAAGCCGATTTGACATCAAATCTTAGCTGAATCCGCATGGTAGGCTGGTCAAAGACCTAATTGATCCCTAAAGAGCCCCTTTTCACACCTCAAAGGAATTACATAATCACCCAATGCTATGCTATAAAAAGCCATGAAGAAACATCATTTTCTCAAGGAATTTCATGTAATGTTATGCTGCTTAGATTGTTTTAAGGACTCACTCCTTGGCAA
>JZKD02S2374237.1:237971-257235 GCA_000966675.3 Picea glauca | reverse complement strand
TGTGTGAAGTGGGGCCCCTCCCTGTCATGACGACCACCGTGTTGCGCTTCCTACTTTCCACTTGTATGCCACCTAACCGTCCAACGGGCATTTCTCATTGGCTTCTCTCTACCCCTGTTGAGGTCTGTTCCTATTGGCCATTCGCTGACCCATAGGGATTCATCCCTATTGGTCTCTCGCTAGCCCTGCCGGGGTTCGACGGTTGCAGAGTCGAATTGTTTAGACCTTACTGTAGCATCGAAGCGCGAAATACAAAAGACGCTGCACTCAAATTGAACCGTGAGTATGACCCACGATCACATGGGAATGGAGAAGGAGAGAGAAAGAGCCAACCTACGCTAGGTCTCTATGGTTATTTAAGGGTTCGAGTCCGACAGAGGTCCGAAAATTTTTGATTTAGGTAGTGGGTATGTTACAACCCAACAAAAAGTTCCTTATCATAAATTGCTAATACAATGTTCAAGAGATAACTCAAACCAATACAGATAGTCCTCTCCAAGAGATGTGCCACTCTTCTTCTCCTCTCTCCAACTGGTAATTGCAGCTTGCCTCATAAGAGAATGAGCAAGTGAGTTGTGTGATAAAGTGAGACGCTAGCCTCCTATATATACAAGACAGGCACGTGTGAAAGGGTTTCATTGGTAGGGCCAACCTCTCACTTTGGGTGGGTAAACCCACCTTTAATTTAATTTTGGATCTCAATAATAACTCTCCCTCTATTTTGTCTCACATCGCCCCTTGCTTGCACCTCCTCTTCCCCCACCTTCTCCCATTTCCACCTCCTTCTGTTAGCCTCATTCTCCTTAGCTTGGAGCTTGGAACAAGGTGTAGCGAGAAGATTGCAGTTGCACCTAGCAACTGAAAAGGGACGATTAGCACAATACATGTTGGATCTTTCATGCCTTCGATTTGGATGACACTCTGGAATTCCTATTTTGATCGAGGATTTCATTTTACCTTGTTTTCTTGTTGATAACATATCTTTGCAATATTTTGTGTAGTTTATGGAGATTCACCCTTATGTTGCGGCTTTGTGTCACAAACAAAAATGCATGGTTCTTGCCCTTCTATTTAATTTATTTGATGTGTACCTACTATTTGAATCATTTATGACTTACTATAATTTGGATTCTCATCCAACTTGTAATGAGCCATCGCTCCCTTGCTCCCTTTCATTGCTCAATCCTTTGTATTGTGCAAAGGGAAATCAATGACCTTGTAGAAAATGATATAACCATTAATCTCACCATAGAGAATGGGTTGAGGGGTTAATTATATTTCAAGATTTCTCACTTTCTTACTTTAATTGACTAGTTGGAGCAAGCTAAGTAGTCTCATGTGAAAGAAATTAGATAAATGCAATAGTGAATGGCGTATGCAAAACATTAAGTGCTAAATACACTACAACACACGATTCCAACAACCTATATTATTAAATTGTCTCTTTGTGGCCTCTCTTTGCCTTTTCCCAATCTTAGACTTGGACCTTATGGAGCCTAAGAGATCTCCCAAGTTGTCCACCTTGTTTGGCATGAGATGTATATTTTATCTATTGAAATGTGTTACATTTTTTGTTACTCCACTATGACCCCACATTGATTCCCAAGCTAGTTCATTATTTTGGTGGTTCCTTGTTGGTTAAACAAATTATTAGTGAGTTGGATTTACTCTTCCTTGAAAAAGCTCTATTCTTTCCTCGTTTTTCTTTTCCTTTCATGGGAGAACTGCCCCCCTCCCCCCTCTTTCCTTTCCTAGTTTCTTTACCCTCACATATTTTTCAATGATGCCCCACCAAAGTCTCCTAATTAGGTATTTTTCATAGGTGGAAACCTCTAGTATCTCCTCGAGCTTCCATAGTTTCTCTCTTGATTTTGTGTTGGATCCTTTTGGACAAGCTTGACTTTAGACCCTATGTAGCTCAATCTAGCTCTCAAGTCATACAACTCCTTTGGGGATAGGCATGTAGTTTGTCTACTAAACTATCTGTTACATTTTTGGTGAGTCCACCATGACCCCACATCATGTTCCAATCTAGTTCTTTTTTTTGGTAGTTTCTTGTAGATTTAAACAAATATTGATGGGTTAAATTTATTTTTAGCAAATATCACTTCTTTCTCCCTTCCTCTATTCTTTTTTTTGTAGAATTATTGTCTTTCTTCTCATTGTTCCTTTACCCTCTCTTTTTAATGATGGGTCCTCCTTATATTCTAAGTAGGCCTTTTCCATTGGTGAGCCCTTTAGTATCTCCTCAAGCCTATGTAGAATACCTTGAGTTAGTGTTGGATCCTCTTGGGCAAGAGGCCCTCTTTTTCCTTGTCATTTGGGGACTATGTCCTCCTATATCCCTTGGATGCATGATATTTCTCATAGTCTTCCTCTTATTTAAGTAGCGTCATCCTTACCTAAACAATTTTTATGACTACTCCCAACCATATTGTTGGAGGATCTTTTCTTTTGTCTTGATATTTGGACCTTTCTATGCATTTTTTGTTGCAAGCTAGTGTCCTCATTTGGCCTTGCCCCTATGAGTGTTCCCTCTTGCCCCCAATTTTCTCTCTTTGTAGCCTTATAACGGTGTATCTATATGAATATTTAAGGGAGAGAATCATAACAACAAGTACTTCTTGTGGTTCTCCTATGTGGGAAAATTTATTTTAGTAACTTATATGCATAATGATAAAGATAAAAGCACACTTCTATGACTCTAGTATGACTCAAACAAGTTATGTTAGTAAAATGTGACCTTCTAGTTGAGATTTCAATATGACTTAATCTAATGAAATGTAATAAAGTCATATAATTGGCTTTAATAATATTAGTTTAATAGATATCATTAAAAAAAGACAATCAAGTCAAATTGATGTCAATGTATTCAATAACTCCACCATTAATAAAATTATTGGTTTTTATATATTTCATTACTATTTTCTTGTGTAACATAGTCATGGTATTGTGTAACACATGATCAATTTCATAACATGGTATTGGAGCCATATTCAACCCTGTGAGCTTGGAAATATTGGAGTCTAATATTTTTGAAGTTTGAAGTTATGTAGAAGTACATGTCTTGGCATGGATAAACCATCTTAAATCAGATCAAAGTCATGTAGCTTTGAGAGTGAAGTCGTGTTGTTGTGAGAGGAAAGGGTTTATAATTGAAAGGAGACAAAGCCATCATAGCAAGGAACTAAAGCCACAATGAGATAAAGCCATTGCAAAATGGAAACGAAGTCACTGTCGAATTGTTTTAGTCAATTTGATGAACTTTGATTCAAGAAAAAAGGGAGCTACTACAATAAACCAATAGAAATGGCATGGTTCAAGAGGGAGTTGATTGTTCCTCACAACCCACAGTAGAACGAGGTTGCAGAGAGGAAGAACGGGTCCATTGTTGAGGCTTCCAAAACCATGATTCGTGATTAGGATTTACCCATGTTCTTATGGGGAGGCATCCAATACAACAATGTACATCCAAAATAGGAGTCCTCATCAGAACTTGAGGGACAAGACTCTTGAGGAGGCTTTCACAAGTGTGAAACTAGAGGTCAACCATTTGAGGATCTTTGGTTTTCCAGTATACATCCATGTGCCCAAGGAGAAGAGGATGAAGTTAGAACCTTTTGGAAATAAGGGTACTTTTCTGGGATACAACAAGACTTTGAAGGCCTACATAATCTACATTCCAAGACAACGTAATATTGAGGTTAGTCATGATGTCACCTTTGATGAAGAGGTAGCCTTCAAGAAGTCTAGATAGTCTCATATGGAGATTGATAATGAGGAGCAACAGGCTCTGAAGGATGGTGGTACATATCCATATAATCCAGTTGTTCATCAATTAGACTATTAGGAGGAGTTAGTATAACCAACAAATCCAATGGATATACCTATATATGTTGCAGTAATCAAGAAGAGGTCAACATGGCTTCGTGACACTTTGTAGGATGCAAAGGGGCATGAAGCTCCCAGTGGTACTTTATGGACTGCAAACGACCTCAAAGGTTCTTAAGTTATATGGCATCGATGAGTCACATCATTGACTCCTAACATTCCAGTTATGAGGAGGTAGCAAACCAACAGGTTTGGAAGGATGCCATGATGGAAGAGTACCAGACCATCATGAAGAATGATATGTGAGAGATGGTTTCAAGACCAGAGGGGAAGTCAGTGGTGACATCCAAGTATGTCTATAAGATCAAGCATGCAACAGATGGAAGCATCAAGAAGTAAAAAGCGAGGTTTGTGGCAAGAGGATTCTCTCATAAAGAGGGAATAGACTATGAGGATATTTTTTCTCCAGTCACCAGGTACACTTCCATCAGGACTATTATTTTTCTTGATTCAGTTATGGTTTGGATATTACATCATATGGATGTGAAGACCGTGTTCCTCAATGGTGTGATTGAGGAGGAAGTGTACATAGAGAAACCTCAGGGCTTTCTGATACATGGGAAGGAGTCTCATGTTTGCATATTGAAAAAGGCCTTGTACGAACTCAAGCAGGCACTCAGGGCATGGTACTCCAGGATTGATGGATACTTGATGAGTTTGGGCTTCACTAAGAGTGATGTGGATCCCAAATTTTAGTACAAGGTTTTTGATGGATATCCTTTGATCTTGGTGTTGTATGTTGATGATTTGTTCCTTACAGGGGAAAAAAGGCTCATTGTTAGGTGCAAGAAGGAGTTGGCCTCTAAGTTTGAGATGAAGGACCTTGGCTTGATGTAGTATTTCATGGGATTTGAGGTGTGGCAGAGACAAGGTGAGATATTCCTCGGTCAAGGGAAGTACACAGTTGAGATCTTGAGCAGATTCGATATGATGGACTGCAAGTCCATGGATACACCTATGATGAAAAATATGAAGAATTTGAGTGATTCTTCTTCACATTCATATTTGTTGGATACCACTATGTACAAGAAGCTGATTGGATCCTTGATGTACCTGGTTAACACTAGACCAACTATTTTCTTTGTAGTGAGAACCTTGAGCCAATTCATGGTTGAACCGAGGCACTTCCATTGGGTTGCAGAAAAGCATGTGTTGAGGTACCTGCATTGTACAATTGGATATGTTCTGACATATGACTCAGGTGGTGAAGTGAGGCTGGAAGGATATACTGATTCTGACTGAGAAAGGAGTGCATTGGATAGAAAAAGAACCTCAAGGTGTTTCTCCAGCTTAGGATCAACTATGATATCATGGACTAGAAGGAAGTAGAATTTTGTAGCACTCAGTACAACATAAGTGGAGTATATCATAGCCAGTGTCACAAGTCATAAAGCAATATGGATTCATAAGCTTCTTGCAAGACTATTTGATTAGGAGCTATAAACGACCTTGATACATTGTAATAATCAAAGTTGTGTCAAGCTTTCATACAATCCAATATTTCATGACAGGTAGAAACACATTGTGATAAAATATCAATTCACTTGAGACATGGTACAAAAGGGAGAAATAAAGCTCCAGTACATATCCATAGATGAGAAGATTGCGGACATTCTCACCAAGCCTCTGTCTAGGACGAAGTTAGTATACTTTAGATACAAGCTTGGCATGATGCAGAATGTCTCCCTCACTGAGAGGGAGTGTTGATGTTTTAGCATCGAGCAGACATTCTCCCAAATTGGTCATGTTGATTTGACCAAGGGAGGATGATACATTCACTCACGGGGCCATGATGATTTGGCTAGTGGTGAATGGATAGGATGTTGATGTTTCTCCAATTAGCAACATCAGATAGACATTCTCCCAGATTGGTCATGTTGATTTGACCAAGGGAGGATGATACATTCACTCACAGGTTCATGCTGATTTGGATAGTGTTGAATGGCCTAGGTTGTTGATGTTTCTCCAGTTAGAAACATCGAGCGGACATTCTCCTAGATTGGTCATGTTGATTTTGTTGAAATAATGTAACTACAAAGAGTATTATTATTATTATTGATATATTATGTATAGGATCAATCCCCATTGTGGATTGATCATGTCAGTTATTGTATTAGGACCAAATCCCCTTTTGCAGATTGGTCAACAGACAATTGTAATAGGCAGAATAAGAAGTCGGCCCTAGCAGTTATTATTGAGACCTAGAAATATAATAAAGGTGGGTTTACCCACCCAGAGTGAGAGGTTGAACTTGCCAGTGAAGACACTTCACACGTGCCAGACTTGTATATATAAAGAGGCTAGCGCCTCACTTTAACACACAACACATTTGCTCATTTCTAAGAGGCAAGCTGCAACTTACCAGTTGGAGGGAGGGAGAAGAGTGGTGCATCTTTTGGAGAGGATTATCTGTATTGGTTTGAGTTATCTCTTGACATTGTATTGGAAATTTATGATAAGGAAGTTTTTGTTGGGTTTTCTTCCCCTAGAGGGTTTCCCAGGACAAATGTTGTGTCTCTTGTGAATGCGTATTTCTCAGTGATCTTGTTCTTATGTTACTCTTATCTATTGAAATGAAAAGAACTATAATAATGGCATAAAAAATTAACATATTTGACCAAGGGAAATGACTCATTCACTCATGGAGGTTTGCTAGTGGTGAATGGCCCAAGCGTAGTCTTTCTCCTGACGAGGAGTAGATAGACTTGAGGTGCTCTTACATTGTCTACTCCAGGGTGGAGTGATGTATATTAATTAGACATGCATGTGAGGAAAGGATCATTAACATAAATATAATATATAAATAATGTATTTATAATATAATGTATAAATATAAATATAAATAATCAATAATTAATAATTAATAATAAATTCATTAATTAAAATACAATAATGGAAAAGACATGTCCATTAATGAAAGGGCATTCTGCCCAAGTATATATATCGAGGCCCTCAATTGTAATATATTATCTCATACAATATTTATTTACAACAACATCTCATCAATTTCGCTAAGTCTTTTTGAGATTTTTAGTGTGTAATTATTCTATGATAACAGTAGCATTTATATAATAAGGCAATAATTATCAGATCTGAAAATTAGAAAAATTCAATAATGTGTGGGTGCCAAGGAAACTTCTAATCGACAAAAGAAATACATATAAAAGTAAGAAGTAGAAAGAAATAAAGTAATACAAAAGGAAAATTTGAGAATATCATTATGCAAAAGGAAAATGAGAAAAGTGGGGGGCCATTACACTACACCATAGGTAAATGTAGAGGTGGAGGAGGCACTATCTCATCATCAATCATCTTGATTGTACTAATGAAAAATTTGATGGTACTCTCTAGGGTATCTTGTAATGTCCCTTTCCAAATAATGGCTCCATGGGATCGACATAATAGCATAAGTGATTCGTGTAGGCTATAGTCAATGGAGGAAAAGGGAATTAATTAATTATTTAATGTCATCGAAGTGGAAAAAGTAATGTTTTTAAAGAGTGACATTGAGTAATTAGATAAAAAGGTGTTTTAAGTGATCTTCAGTTAATAAAGTCACTTTACCTTATAAAAAGGGTAAAAGGGTCAGAAAAGGGTCAACGAAGAAATAAAAGGAGAATGAGGACACCCTCTCTCATTATGAATTGTTATTTTCTAAAAACAAAATTGAGAGAGATCTTGTGGCTTTGGAAATTAGGACGAAAAACCCTATGGAAAGAGATTGGTTTTGGTGGTGAGACCATCCACCCTAGTTGGTCATAGAGAGAAGATCACTTAGATCTTTTCACAATGCTTCATTGTGGTTGAAATATTCACCATTTGGTAGCTAGGTTTTATTTGTTGGGGTCGATTTTGATCAAGTAGGGTGATTTTGAGTTGGTGGCTGCATTTTTCCTAAGTTAGGCGTCGAGTTACCCATATAGAGGCCGAGTTTTTCTTGGAGTCGAGTCATATCTTTGCAGAGACAACATTTATCTCTTGGTTGGGACACTTTTTGACTGTGGAAGGGCCGATTTCTAGTTGTAGGTGGTAGAATCCACTTGTTGTGTTGATTTCAGCCTTGTTGAGGTTGAGTTTTAACTTGTTGGGGCTGAGTTTATTTACCGACAGGATGAACTGTGTGGTGGCTGAATTGTTTTTTAAAAGGGGCGCCAAATTCCTATAGAAGAGGCCAATTTTTACCAAGGAACATACCAAGATCTTTGTGGAGGAGGTCACACTCACATGTGACTGTTGTTATTTTTTTTGGGGACGACTTGTATTGTTGTTGAAAGGAAGAAACCAGAGGTTGTTACCTACAGTCTTGTTTACTAAGATTTGACTGTTGTACTTACTTTGATGGGTTGCTTCCTTCACCTACAGGACCATCATCTTCCACATAAATCCAAATATCAAGGTCCTCATTTATTATTGTTGCATTTATTGCTCGGTTTTCAATGTACTTCATCTATTTTAAATATTCAATGCAATATGTATTTGGAGGCTCTATATTGGTGTGTTTATGGTAAATCACAATAGAGTTTAGAATCACATACAAACTGTTGGTAGCATGTGTGTATGCAAATTGTTTGACAAATTGTCCACACCCACACACTGAGCAAAAAATTGGAAACAATTAGCAAGGGACATTACAATGGTATCATAGATGGTTTTCCTGCCAGTCTGAACATTACATGGTGCTTTGATGATTCCAAGGGATGAAACACACATTTCATATCAGAGAAGAATGTATAGAGGAGAAAAAAACATATTTCACTCAGAAGAAGAAGAAGAAGAAGAAGAAGAAGAAGTGGAAAAACTAGAGGCAAAACAAGAGGGAAACATGGGGGACAACAATAGCGAGGATAGGGCCATGCATATCCTAGAAGGTTTAGTCAGTGGGAAGAAATAACTGGAACAACTCCTGACTCGGTTAATTAACAACACTCAAGCGAACCAAAACCATGGGGGCAACAATGGTTTGAGGGGAATTAATGGACACAATGAGAACCAAAACCATAGGGGTAACAATGGTGTAGGGGGTTTCAACGGGAAAAATGGGAATCATGCAAAAGGCAACAATATTAACATTCCTACACACGTTAGCACTAGGACCACTAGTAGAGTGATTCCTAGACCTCTTTTGCCTAATTCCATGTGGGAGAAACAAACATGAAATCAAGAGCATCAAGGACAGGGTGAAACCTTTAATGATTATAGGGAGGAGTACTAGGATCTTGGTGAGGGTTTTCAGGAAGCCATGTCACTACAGGACTATTGTACCATCAAATACAAGAGAGCACAGATTCAGTGACAGAGAGCACATATTCGACAACAAATCTTCTAAATAAATCTAGGAGAAATTACAAAAGTTGTTTAGTACTAATTTAGACAAATGTTTCAAAGAAATCTAAGAGGAATTACAAAATTTGTTTAGTCCAAAAGTGATAAATACACATTTTTCGTTAAAATTACAACTATTTAGATTTAAAATGGTTGCTAAAACTATTATGTCCAGCTATACAAATGATTTGAATTTGCTTATAAGAGAGTTAGAAAAAGTTGGTGCAAAAGTAGAAGAAGAGGATGCAAAAGCCTTGTTAAATTGTTTACCTTCAACTTACAACAATGTTATTTTTACATTAAATCACATGTCTTCATAGTGTTTAGATGATATGGTATCATATCTTTTAGTTGAAGATAAAGGATAAATGAAGGAGATTCGGAAAGTGCCCTCCATCTAGAAAGTGAATTACTTACCATAAGTTCAATGAACAAAATATAAGGAAAAGATCCAATGATCTTCAAAAATGGAAGGTTAATGACAAAGGAAAATATAATACTTAACAACAGAGGATTTCAAAAATGACGGATCATCTGAGCATGAATATGAAGTTGAGAAGTGTGTCAATGGAATAGAGGAGGATTACTTATTTTGAGTGATTGAATCTTTGATACATGAGGGAATCAAATAAGGTTTAGATTAGCATGGATTGTTGTCCAAGTAGATCACGAATAAGGGAATTTCAATCATTTGGAGTTGAGAATTTGAGGATTTTTGGAACTTGGGAATTCACTAAAATTTGGGAGTTTGGTAATTCTACCGTTACGGGGGTGACAAGACAGCATGACAAAGTACATATAGAGTTTGAGATTTGTAAAGGAGAGAAGTTGCTTAAGAAAAAGTTTCTAGTTTATTTTTTTGTTGTTGTTGTTTTCATTCAAAGTTTTTTTATTTTATCTTTTTTTGGGTGTTCTTTTCAATCAAGATTTAATAGTTAGAATTGTATCTTAATAGGGGGTGTTAGATTATAATGATCCAATATGACTTAATTGAATGGAATGTAACAAGGGCATCCTATAAAAGTGTCATTATTATTAGTTAAATAGATGTCATTAAGAAAAGGTAGTTAGGTCATTAAATTGCGTACTAGCCAAATAAAAGAGAATCGATGTCAATGTATCAAGTGACTCCACCATTAATAAAAAAATTGGTTTTCATATATTTCATTCCTATTTCTTGTGTAACACACTCAATTTCATTGACACTTTTCATTTTTTCTAGGGAATCCCTTGTTGCATCCTTTTGGGAAATTGGCAACTTACAATTTTTTTTTCTTATAGGTCGGATTGCATCCTCCTATAACTAGAGCTCGGAACCCTGTATAACTTTACTCCGCCACATCACCTTCATTAGGCATCTTGTTTTCACCTTTCTCTTTTTTTTGGTACTTTTGTTTTTGCTATGTTTTCTTTAATGCATTCATCGAGTGATGTAGTAGTTTGGTGTTCTCTTGTGATCCCTCTTAGTGATTGCACACTCCCTTGGGGACTTGTAATAGATAAGAAATGATATTTTATTAATTTCCATAGATGACCAAAGTAGGATGATAGGAATAGAGAGTACAACAAACCACAATAGTGATGTGTGTTGATGTTTTAGCATCAAGCAGACATTCTCCTAGATTGGTCATGTTGATTTGACCAAGGGAGGATGATACATTCACTCACAAGGCCATGTTGATTTGGCTAGTGGTGAATGGCCCAGGATGTTGATGTTTCTCCAGTCAGAAACATTGGATAGACATTCTCCTAGATTGGTCATGCCGATTTGACCAAGGGAAATGAGTCATTCACTCACGAAACTTTGCTAGTGGTGAATGGCCTAGGCGTAGTCTTTCTCCTGATGAGGAGTACTAGATAGACTCGAGGTGCTCTCACATTTCCTGCTTTAGGATGGAGTGATCTATATTAATTAGACGTGCATGTGAGGAAATGATCATCAACATAAATATAATATATAAATAATATATTTATAATATAATGTATAAATACAAATAATCAATAATTAATATTTAATAATAAATTCATTAATGAAAAGACAATAATGGAAAAGACATGCCCATTAATGAAAGGGCACTCCGCCCAAGTATATTCTTCATGAATACCAAGGATGAGGTCTTCAATAGATTCCAGGAGTTCAGGGCTTAGGTAGAGAATCTAATAGGGAAGAATATCAAGGTGTCAAGGTTAGATATTGGAGGTGAGTACACTTTCAAGGACTTCAGTGATTTATGCAAGGATGCAGGGATCAAGAGGGAGTTGACTATTCCTTACAACCCACAGTAGAATGAGGTTGTAGAGAGGAATAACGAGTCCATTATAGAGGTTTCCAAAGCCATGATTCATGATCAAGATTTACCCATGTTCTTATGGGGAGAGGCATCTAGTACAACAATGTACATCCAAAATAGGAGTCCTGATCATATCTTGAGGGACAAGACTCCCGAGGAGGCTTTCACAAGTGTGAAACTAGAGGACAACCATTTGAGGATCTTTGGTTGTCCAGTATACATCCATGTTCCTAAGGAGAAGAAAACGAAGTTAGAACCTTCTATAAAGAAGGGTACTTTTGTGGGATACAACAAGACTTTGAAGGCCTACAAAATATACATTCCAAGACAACGTCAAATTGAGGTTAGTCGTGATGTCACCTTTGATGAATAGGTAGCCTTCAGGAAATATAAATAGTATCATATGGAGATTGATAATGAGGAGTAGGAGGCTCTTAAGGATGGTGGTACAGATACCTATAGTCTGGTTGTTCATCCTTTAGACTATCAGGAGGAGTCAGTAGAACCAGTAGATCCAGTGGATCTACCTAGAGATGTTGTAGTAATCAAGAAGAGGCCATCATGGCTTTGTGACACTTTGCAGGATGCAAAGGGGAATGCAGGTCCCAATAGTACTTTAGGGACTACAAATGACCTCAGAGGTTCTCAAGTTATATGGCATCAATGAGTCACATCATTGATTCCTAACCTTCCAGTTATGAGGAGGCAGCAGGCCAACAGGTTTGGAAGGATGCCATGATGGAAGAGTATCAGTCCATCATGAAGAATGATATGTGATATGGTTTCGAGACCAGAGGGGAAGTCAGTGGTGACTTCCAAGTGGATCTATACGATCAAGCATACAACAGATGGCAGGATCGAGAAGTACAAATCAAGGTTTGTGGTGAGAGGATTCTCTTAGAAAGAGGGAATAGACTATGAGGAGAATTTTTTCCCAATCACCAAGTACACTTCCATCAAGACTATTATTTATCTTGCTTCAGTTATGGTTTGAAGATTACATCAGATGGATGTGAAGACCATGTTCCTTAATGGTTTGATTGAGGAGGAAGTGTACATAGAGAAACCTCAAGGCTTTGTGATACATGGGAATGAGTCTCATGTTTGCATATTGAAAAAGGCCTTGTACGGACTCAAGCAGGCACCCAGGGAATGGTACTCCAGGATTGATGGATACTTGATGAGTTTGGGCTTCACTAAGAGTGATGCAGATCCCAACATTTACTACAAGTTTCTTGATGGATATCCTTTGATATTGGTGTTTTATGTTGATGATTTTTTCCTTACAGAGGAAGAAAGGCTCATTGTTGGGTGCAAGAGGGAGTTGGCATTTGAGTTTGAGATGAAGGACCTTGTCTTGATGCAGTATTTCATGGGATTGGAGGTGTGGAAGATACAAGGTGATATCTTCCTCGGTCAAGGGAAGTACATAGTTGAGATCTTGAGCAGATTCGATACGATGGACTGCAAGTCCATGGCTATACCTATGATGAAAAATCTGAAGAAGCTGAGTGATTCTGCTTCAAATTCATATTTTGTGGATCCCACTATGTACAAGCAGTTTATTGGATCATTGATGTACCTGGTTGACACCATGTAAAATATTTTCTTTCTAGTGAGAACCTTGAGCTAGTTCATGGTTGAACCGAGGCACTTCCATTGGGTTGCAACAAAGCATTTGTTGAGGTACCTGCATTGTAAAATTGGATATGGTCTGAGATATTACTCATGTGGTGAAGTGAGGTTGCAAGGATATACTGATTCTAAATGATCAAGAAGTGCATTGGACAGAAAAATCACCCCAGGGTGTTGCTTCAGCTTAGGATTAACTATGATATCCTGGATTAGCAGGAATTAGAATTTTGTAGCACTCAGTACAACAAAAGTGGAGTATATCACAACTAGTGTCGCAAGTCATGAAGCAGTATGGATTCAGAATCTTCTTGCAAGACTATTTGATTAAGAGCTAGAGACGACCTTGATACATTGTGATAATCAAAGTTGTGTCAAGATTTCAAACAATCTAGTATTTCATGACAACACATTGAGATCAAATATCACTTCATCTGAGCCATGGTACAGAAGGAAGAAATAAATCTCCAGTACATATCCACAGATGAGAATATTGTGAACATTCACACCAAGCCTCTATCTAGGACGAAGTTTGTATACTTCAGAGACAAGCTTGGCGTGGTGCAGCATGTCTCCCTCACTGAGAGGGAGTGTCGATTTTTTAGCATCGAGAAGACATTATCTAAGATTGGTCATGTTGATTTGACCACAGGAGGATGATACATTCACTCACGATTCCATGATGATTTGGCTAGTGGTGAATGGCCAGGATGTTGATGTTTCTCTAGTTAGGAACATCAGATAGACATTCTCCTAGATTGGTCATGTTGATTTGACCAAGGGAGGATGATACATTCACTCACAGGACCATGCTGATTTTTCTAGTGATGAATGGCCCAGGATGTTGATGTTTCTCCAGTTAGCAACATCGGGCAGACATTCTCCCAAATTGGTCATGCTGATTTGACCAAGGAAATGACTCATTCACTCATGCAACTTTTCTATTGGTGAATGGCTCATGCATAGTCTTTCTCTTGATGAGGAGTGGATAGACTTGAGGTACTCTCACATTTCCTACTTTAGGGTGGAGTGATGTATATTAATTAGACGTGCATGTGAGGAAATGATCATCAACATAAATATAATATATAAATAATATATTTATACTATAATGTATAAATATAAATAATCAATAATTAATAATAAATTCATTAATGAAAAGACAATAATGGAAAAGATGTGTCCATTAATGAAAGGGAACTCCACCCAAGTATATATATTGAGGCCCTCAATTGTAATATATTATCTCATACATTATTTACTTAAAACAACCTCTCATCAAGTTCGTTAAGTCTTGTTGATATTTCCAGTGTGTAATTATTCTATGATAACAATAATATTTAAATAATAAGGAAATAATTATCAGATATGAAAATAAGAAAAAATCAACAATGTGTGGGTGCCAAGGCAACTTCTAAGCGACAAAAGAAATAAATATAAAAGTAATAAGTAGAAAGAAATAAAGTAATACAAAAGTAAAATTTGAGAACATCATTATACAAAAGAAAAAGGAGAAAAGAGGGGGGCCATTACTATACACCATAGGTAAATGTAGAGGTGGAGGCACTATCTCATCATCAATCATCTTGATTATACTAATGAAAAATTTGATGGTACTCTCTAGGGTATCTTGTAATGTCCCTTTCCAAGTAATGGCTCCATGGGATCGATGCAATAGCCTAAGTGATTCCTGTAGGCTATAGTCAATGGAGGAAAAGGGAATTAATTAATTATTTAATGACATCGGAGAAGAAAAAGTAATATTTTTAAAGGGTGGCATTGAGTAATTAGATAAAAAGGTGCTTTAAATGACCTTGAGTTAATAAAGTCACTTTACCTTATAAAAAGGGTAAAAGGGTCAATGAAGAAATAAAAGGAGAATGAGGACGTCATATCTCATTATTCATTGTTATTTTCTAAAAAGGAAATTGAGAGAGATCTTGTTTCTTTGGAAATTAGGATGAAAAACCCTGGGGAAAGAGATTGGTTTCAGTGGTGAGACCATCCAGACTAGCTGGTCATAGAGAGGAGATCACTTAAATATTTTCACAGTGCTTCATTGTGGTTGAAACATTCACCATTTGGTAACTGGGTTTTATTTGATGGGGTCGTTTTTGATTGAGTAGGGCGATTTTGAATTGGTGGTTGCATTTTTATTGAGTTGGGCATCAAGTTACCCATCTAGAGGTCGAGTTTTCCTTGGATTTGGGTCACATCTTTATAGAGACAACATTTATCTCTTGGTTGGGACATGTTTTGACTGTGGAAGGGCCGATTTCTGGCTGTAGGTGGTAGAATCCACTTGTTGTGTTGATTTCAGTCTTATTAAGGTTGAGTTCTAACTTTTTGGGGCTAAGTTTATTTACTGGCAGGCCGAACTGTGTGGTGGCTGCATTACTTTTTAAAGGGGCGCCAAATTCCTATAGCAGAAGCCAAGTTTTACCAAGGAACAGACCAAGTTCTTTGTGGAGGAAGTCACAATCACTTGTGATTGTTGTTACTATTGTTGGGGACGATTTGTATTGTTGTTGGAGGGAAGAAACCAGGGGTTGTTACCTACAGGCTTGTTTACTAATATTTGGATGCCATACTTACTTTGATGAGTTGCTTCCTTCACCTACAAGACCATCATCATCAACATAAATCCAAATATCAAGGTCCTCATTTATTATTGTTACATTTATTGTTGGGTTTTCAATGTACTTCATCTAATTTAAATATTTAATGCAATACGTATTTGGAGTCTCTCTATTGATGTGTTTATGGTAAAGAAAAATAAAGTTTAGAATCATATACAAACTATTGGTAGCATGTGTGTATGAAATTTTTTTGACAAATTGTCCACACCCACAAACTGAGTAAAAAATTTGAAAAATTAGCAAGGGACATTACAATGGTAACATAGATGGTTTTCCTATCAGTCTAAACATTACATGGTGCTTTTATGCTTCCAAGGGATGAAACACACATTACATATCGGATAAGAATGTATAGAGGAGAAAAAAACCTATTTCACTCAGAAGAAGAAGTAGAAGAAGTGGAAAAACTAGAGGCAAAACAAGAGGGAGACATGGGGGACAATAATAACGACGACAGGGCCATGCAAATCCTAGACGGTTTAGTCAGTGGGTAGCAACAATTGGAAAGAATCCTGACTCGGTTAATTAAGAACACTCAAGCGAACCAAAACCATGGGGGCAACAATGGTTTGGGGGGCATTAATGGACACAATAGGAACCAAAACTATAGGGGTAATAATGGTGCAAGGGGTTTCAATGGGAAAAATGGGAATCATGCAAAAGGAAACAACAATAACATTCCTGCACACGTTAGCACTAGGATCACTAGTAGAGTGATTCCTATACCTCTTTTTCCTAATTTCTTGTGGGAGCAACAAACACTGAATCAAGGGCATCAAGGACAGGGTGAAATATTTAATGATTATAGGGAGGAGTACTAGGATCTTGGTGACAGTTTTCAAGAATCCATGTCACTACAGAACTATTGTACCATCAAATATAAGAACAAACCAAGGGATTTCAATAGGGGTCCATAGAACATTGATCTCATGCAGATTCCTCTTATGGTTCCAACAAGTGCACGGCTAGAGAATGGGTACAGATACTTCCAAATCAACCCTATGATAGAGGAAAAGGTGATTAAATTCACTACCTTGCATTTGGATGGAGAGGCCCACGAATGGTGGTACCATGAATTGGTCACTCTGGGACATGCCAACATTACCTCCTATTTGGATTTCACATAGAAGTTGATGGAGAGGTTTGAAAAAAAAGGTCTATTGAATATTTATCTGAGCCACTGCGTGTTTGGGTAAAATCCTTCAAACTCAAGATTCTGTAGGATGCCATTATTAGGACATAGGACATGGAGGATGCGGTCCTAAAAAAAAAAACTTTCTCCAATCCTTTCATTCCCCAGAAAAGCAAAGATAAGAAACCTTTTCAAAAAGAGTGGACTGTAAAGGAGTAGTTGGATGAGATGACTTGTAATGAGTTGAGAAGAAAGAATATTTTCTTTAGTTGCAAAGAGCCTTACACTAGAAAATTTGGTTCATTTTGCGACGACTATTTCGACGCTCCTGCGATTATGTCATGGATATTGTGATGAATTTTGGGTCTCCCAAATGTCGCTTCACATGAAAGGACACATGCAATGAACATGACACAATGTCGCAAGAGCGATGGCACCAGGGAGTTGTCACAAAAGCGACAAAGAAGAAATAGCATCGCCAAAACGACTAAGTAGGGAAATCGTCAAATGAGCGACAAAGGAGGGAAATCGTCATAAGAGCGACTAGCGATGAAAATTGTCGTAAATGAGACAATGTAGAGATATTGTCACACAAGCGATAGGTTAGAGAGACAATAAAGGGAGATCGTCGCATGCCTGACAATATAGGTAGACTGTCACAAGATCGACAAGCGAAATAAATTTTGCGACGAATCATTTATCTAAGGGATCATCGCAAGAGCGACGAAGCAGGGTATCTTGCGACGAATAAATTTTTTTGTAATTTGTATAGCAATTTCGTCGCAAATATTTCTTACGGTCATTGCTCTTGTGATGACATATATTTATTTAAAAAATAAAATAAAATTTGATTTTTGAGCAAAAAAAATAAAATTTGATTTTTGAGCTAATTATAAAAGGATTCCCAAACATCTATAACATTCATTAATTGATTGATTGTAAGAATCAATACGTACAAGTGTAATTTAAAAATTAATGAAGGTTATATAATAAATGACAATGCAAATTTTATAAATTAAATGAGACAAAGAAAGAAAAGTAAAACAAAATAAAATAGAAAAATGAAAATAGGAGCAAAAAAGAGAGAGAGCAATGGGAACTAAAAGGTCGGTCTCTTGGCCTTCCCATTACCCCCAAGATCTCATATTCTTCCTTGTGACACAACTCTCAAAGGGTATTTTGGCCAACGAGGAAACTATGCACAAAGATCCATGAGTTACATTGTAACAAAAGATTCTCAAAATGAGAATTGAGTAACCATTGAAATTTGTTTTTACCATTTGGGTTTCTAGAGTAAACATTATGTCATTGTGTGACATCTCATGATTTATGTTAAATTAATGGAATATAAGTTGGATTGGAGTTTAATTAAAAGAACAACCAGTATCCTATACAAAAATTACTAAAGATGAGATACTAACATGCTGTGTCTCATATGCAATATGTAGAAATGATGGAGAAACTAGTGAGGGAAATGGATCCACTTGCTAAGATCCCTTTGGCATATTAGTAGTATGCAGTTTTAGTGTGGGAAGCATGAGGAAACAATGTTTCCCTTGTGGATCCCTTAGGAATATTAGTAGATGATCCCTTTGGCATATTAGTAGTATGTGGTTTGAGAATATTTGGTGGTAGTGATAACTCTTGAGTAGAATTGAGCTTGCCTTGATTTTTATGTGGGACTTCATATTTCAAAGTTAAATTTTGGGAGCTAATTATTGGCATTGTTACCAGAGAAAAAATTTGATTCCCTGGATTCAATAGATCTGGTATAGCATGGTGTTGGGAAGTCATATTTTTTTGAATCATTAGTTTCCAGTTGCTTGTATTGAGGGTGAGAGAAAGAAATGGTATGGAAGGAATTTCAAGGTCTCACATGGTAACTCCAATTATGGAGCACATCCCTTTGATTGCTATGGATAAATTTTCTCTATCCCAGGAGGATCAAGATCTTGACTTCTATAGTTTTGTGCAACACAAAAGAGATATTGATGGGGGTGGTGAGCATAATATTTAAGGATTGAAATAATATAATTGGATAGAACCCTAAGAAGGGGAGTCTTTGTCAAATCATTGTCAATGGGCAATTATATGAGGATCCTCTATATGACATTTACTACCATGATTATGAAGAAAAACATCATAATTTGATTTTTTCTTGGAGATGAATTGTAACATTGTGTTATGGGTATGAGAGGTCATCCTAAACACATCTAATGCATATTTTGGGGCTTCATAAACAATAATAATTGTTGTGATAGTGGGTTCCTTTCCTAATATTTCCATTGAAGGTTTAGTTACAAGTTTTGCACTATATTCATGGTGGTTTTTGTTGCTACTTGGTTCTCCTCTTTTTG
>JZKD02S2374237.1:221351-237050 GCA_000966675.3 Picea glauca | reverse complement strand
GACAAAGTGAAGATTGGAATTTATGTCAACATTAGAACAATGAGTGTTTATATCATGAACCTCTATATGGATTAACATGACCATGAGAGGATTAAAGTAGGAAAATATGAAGAAAATCTTGAAACCTTGAATAACCCTCCACATATTGTAGACATGAATATTGAGATGATGCACATTGTAACAATGAAGTTTCATATCTTAACAAGACCTTTACAATGGTACAAATATGACACAAAACAAAATTTGGGTTCAAAAGTTATGGTGAAAATACTAAAATATGTGTTTCACAAGTTGCAAAAAGATGCATGTTGCATGTCACACAAAGTTTAAAGTTCACATATCACACGTCGCACCAAGTTCAAGTTTTGCATGTCACATGTCAGACCAAGTTCAAAGTTCACATGCATGGGACAGATGTTTTTTTCATGTTGCATATCGCATGTCACAACATTTTTAAAGATGGATGCCGCATGTCACAAGATTTTGAAAAATGAATGTCACAACCATTTTACCGTCATGGGCCTCAGTCACAGGAACATCTTGGGGTTGCACCCCACTAGGATGGGATTGTTGGGGAGCACCATGATCTTCTGGATGCATTGCACTATCAATGCTATATTGTCCAGTACTAATAGTTTCGTTGATAGTGTTTCTCTCCTGATTAAAACAAAGTAAGCGATTAAATTATGGACGATATCAAAGATTTACATATTGTATAAGTAATGAAAGGTTAATGTGGACTGATTTTTATTTACCTTATCCTGCAAACTGGATCTTGGGGTCTACCCCATGCTTTTCCTACGATCAACCATGGCTTTATAACCATACTTGTAACCAAGTTGGAGGTCTTTCTCCGTAGTTTCAGTTCCGAAGTTTCCGCCCTGCATTGCATAAGGGTATGGTTTTTTAATGTTTTTAGCTGCAGTTACCTGAAAGTTGTAAGGCGATACAAATAATATTCTTAAGATGTTTGGGTACTTACAATTTGTGATTGTAACCTCAAGTAGCCTCTCTGGCCTAGCCTGTGTTGTCCATGTTTGGGAATCCTTTCTTTGGTTTCCTTCGAAGTGTCAGGAAACCTATCATCAAAATTTTCAAGTATGTTATATATAACCACACTTTTATTTAGATATAAAGAAAATTAAAGCTGGTATTGAAATCAAAAGATAGTAATTTACCCTTGTGTACCAGTTATTTTTTCTTCTGATTTTTTCAAAATATTCTCTTTTGAATCATCAATGATCACCTTCCACTCCCTCTCTAGAATTGACGGAGGATTCTTATACCTAGGATTTGCTACCAAGCTTCATCTATAAACATATTGCATATATTTTAAATATTCGCCTGTTGTAGAGGTTACCTCTTTTTTATTGAACGTTTCTACTCCAAAGAGGCCTTCGAGATAATCCATAAGTTTTGTTTTGAGGTTGAAATTCTGGAAATTTAACCTCATGTGTAAGGTTTCCCCAAAAATCAACAAGGCCTTGCTCTCTAGGTGCCTATAAAAATGGTCGTTTCCTACACACAAAAAGATATGATCATTAATTTAAAATTAATAATCTAGATGATTTGTGTATGAGATGGACAACATTAAACAATTAAAATATGAATTAAAACTACCTAAGAGTCTTGATTGCTTTAATGGAATTCCATTATTGTCAACCAAAAATGTGCACGGAAGGGTCCCCATGCTTGTCACATGTCTAGCTCTAGGAAATGCAACCATGTCAACCACATCACCAGCCTTATCTATGTCACCATCTTTAGACTTTGACCGATGTGTGGATGTCTAGCGGTGCGTGTCATGGCTCCTATCTAAATTAGGTGTGGAATATGGGGAAGTAAATATCACTCTAGGAGTTGTATGACTGCCCTTATCAGGACTCTGTAGCGTCTCTGTAGTGCCACTACTACCAACACCGGGTTGAACAGACTCCAAAAATCTCTTTATAAAAAGGAAAATGTTTTTTCGTGAGATAATGTAAAAGTTAAAGAACAAAGTTTCATAATTGAACATATGAGTACATTAGAAAAAAACACTTTAAATTATGGTTATTACCTTATATGTGTTAAGTTGTGACATAACGAGATTGATCTTTTCTAGGACATCAGGAGTTTGATCTGGACGATCTAATAAGCTAGCAAGTTCCTTGTTCTCTTTAATGATATTTTTTTTATTAATACCATCAGATCAGGGGATGAATACAACCCCTCCTCATTGGCGGAATCATGATCAACATGGTCTGCCGAATACATATAATTTCAACAAAAACAATGTTATTTTAGTAAAATTATATAAGAAAATAATAAAACTCACGTAAAATTAAAGTGAAAATTGATAATCATTTACATGTTCTTCGGTTGGCCCTTTTCCACGATCATCATACCACATTATAATATAGTTAGAACCCCCAAATATTTAAAAAATTGATTACCACCCAAATAAAATCAACCTCAATGATCAAGTTCCCACATTATTATAAAATTGAGACCATGAAATATTTAAAACAATGTTAAAGATAATAAAAAATATAATGCAATAAGTAGAGGTTTCTTAAAGAGGTGTTTCATAAGTACCCACACACTATTAGTCGATGTTTCTATTCGATTCAAATGGTAATCCACTAATAACTCTTCCCCGGGAGCTATATTTTTTATTGCGCACAGGACTACCCGATTATCTTCGCGTCCCTCATATATGCAATTCGGTTGCTTGTTTGTTGTCTCGGGTCATGTGTTGTTTATAAACCCTGCGATATTTCTGGAATCTTTAGGCCTTCCATCAATATTGATAGTCGCTCCCTTATTTTTATCCTTGTTTATTAGTTGTATATAATTTGCAGCGAGTGCATATCTTTGCATACTTCGCATGTATCGGACCAGCCACATCCAATCGTTATAATTGTAACACGGTCCATCATAGTCCATCAATTCAGTTACTGTATTGTATTTTACAATTATTCCATCCATGGAAAATAGCCCCAGGCCATGCAGGGAGGATGGTGGAATGTGATATGTCCTATTGTTGGCAATGAAGTCAACATCTATAGGAGGTAGTTCCTTAGGTACCCATTGTTTCACCAGATTTTTATACTTGAGTGGCACCTCTATGTCGCCTATGCTCTCATCATCATAAGAGTATGATCCTCCTTCAGAAAGAAAAAATTCCATGCATATACAAAATTTTCTTCTAACTTTTTCACCTCTCATCCTTGTTTGCTTATCATATTTACTAGATGCGGTCACATTTCCCTCTATTTGTCATAAGAGTTCCTTACTCGACGAAGAAATATCTGACAGGTACCTGTTTGGTTGTACCTTCAATTGCATGTGCACATGTTGTTAGTGAGTATTCCATCCTTATCCTAGTTTCAATTTATAAACTTTTTTTTCTATATTCAAAGTTTATATCTTTAGTTTTGGATGCACAATTAGACTAGGGTGCAATTACCAATATTAGTAGGGGCACTCATGCATGTCGTGGATTCCCAACTTAGTGAAGGGTAAGAATCTCTAGGTGGGTGCACCTTAATTTGACTCACTTATCCATGCAAGCAATATGCACTATGGTTAGATTTCACACTATGGAATAGTGGTCAACCATCTAATGTAATGTGACGTCCCTCTTGATTTTGAACATATTAAGGACATATTAATGTTATAACAGTAAGGACGTGATAAGTTTATCATATGGATATAAGAAAAAAATAGTAGTAAGGTTGTTGTTTGTTGGATTTGTGCAAATTAGAATTATTATAAGAAATGTCTATTGAAGATGAGGGTCGATGCCATGGAGTAATACATCCAACCATCAGTTGGCGTGTTGAAAATCTTGGGTGCTTTAGTTGGAAATAGTTCTTAGGCAAGCCAAGAGTATAACTATACAAATATTAGTTTTGTTCGAGACAAGAGTAGAACTATATAAATATTAGGTTTTTTCAAGCCAAGAGTAGAACTATACAAATATTAGTTTTGTTCAATCCCAGTTGAAGAATAAGTTAGTTATGGAAATGGTTAACAATAGTGCAACCCACATTTTTATGTAGGAAGTAGTGTTTGTTAAACTCAATGTGCAGTTGAAATTGGTGCAGTCTTTTTTCAAGGCAATAAACTCTAACACATGTAGGGTGGTTGGCTTGGCTAAAGGAGTCAACTTATAGCTTGGACACTAGAGTGGAACTACTAGTTTCAAAGTGGTACCCATGGATGAATTTGAAGTTGTTTTTATGCAAGAGTTTATTAGGATGTGATAGGTGGCACCAATCCCTCACATTAACAATTTGTTAAGCTTTGATGACACAAAACTTCACGTAATTCCAATTTTGAGGGGGAAATAGAATACAATCACTAGGAGACTACCATGACTATGATTACAACAACCAATCATGCAATAGTGAAACCTTACAAAGAGGAAGTTGGAGGTTTTAAGACATCAAAGAATATCTCGAGTGTAGGTTTTTGGTAACCTTTGGTGGATGAAGGCCCACACAAATTTTTTTTTACTAGGTTTGAATCCATGGTGAATAATATTGTGTCTACAATATCCAAAGTAGTGGATGTCTATTTAGAGAATCAAGATGGTCTAAACTTTCGTTGGATGGTTCAATATTTGACTTAAGTAGTTCTAGAAAAAATGATGTAGACTTTAAGGAAGGAATGGATTCCAATGTTCGTGTTTCTAGTGGCATTGGTGGTCACTTTCCATCCTTTTATCACTTAACAAATTCATAGGATGACTCACTACTAGCTTGGAAGCTGGTAGTGGAGTCAAAGCACCCCACAAGGAAGTAAGTACCTAGTTTGGTGTAAGTTGGTAGGACTTAGCATATTTTAAACACGAGATTAGGCACTTGAGTCTATTAAAGAGAGAATCACATACAAAGAAGTGCATTAGAAAATCTAAGTAGTAGTGTTTGATTCTACAACACATGATGATGTACTTTCATGGTTTTCAATTTAGAATTGGACTAAATACCTAGCTTGTTTGAAGGCATGAAGACAAAGGTGTACTAAAGCATGGGAAATTGGAATTGAAGGTAAGTACAAGTGTGTGTGGCAATGTGAAGAAATTGAAGTGAGTTTAGTTGAAAATGGATGGTGAGTTTGTGTAGTATAGTAGTTAGTTGACAAAGACATGTAGAAATTACGATGATGTTGTTGGGGCAACATTGAACATAAGTGGGGGAGGATGTAAGGATTTTTGTTTTCCCATAAAGAACAAATGCACTTTCCACGTGTACTATCTTGATCAAGGTGAAGGAAAATGGGATGAGTCAGTTGTGACTTAGGAACTTGACATGGTGTATCCACACACATTACAAGTTGCATTGCAATATGGGTGACATGCTCATTAGAGTAAAACAAGTTGTGCATATGGTGCATAGCAATTTGTCTTAAGTTGCGATGAAAAAAGTGTCATTGTCTTGGTGGAGAAAAGGTATGATAAATATTAATGGAGAATACATCGTAGTAAAAGATGGAAGAGTGTGAATTTATAGGTTGGATAGGTCTCCGACATGATAAGGTTGTAGGTAGCAAGTGAGTCACTAGAAAGAACACCACAACAAGGAACACCTTAGTGGAAGTGTTTTGGGTTGCAACACTTGACATGCATAACTTAGTTGAGAAGATGGGTGTGGGAGAGTCACCCACTAATGAGGGGTGTGGTAACAAATTAAGCATTGTGTTCAGTGCTATATTGTCTTATGGAAGCATTCAAGGTGTGACAGAGTTTGTAGTGACAACGATCCAAGGAGGGAGAATGCTAACAAGATCATCAGGAGAAATACTCCAATTTGAGGCCTACAAGAGGAAAAAATTAGTTTATGTAAAGCAAGATTGCAATCATCATGTAGGTCCAAGTTTGCAAGTAGGACATATAGAAACACTTAATGACTACATGGATTTCTCCCATGCTTTTATGTGGTGTATTTACAATATTCGGGTGGCGAAGCTTTTATGTGGTGTATTTAAAATACAAGTACTACATTCCTTGGCTAAGGTTTGGAGTAGGACATTAACATTCCTTGGCTAAGGTTTGGAAATTTTTTATTGCAATGGGCCAATTGTTGTTGCTACACATTTACTTTGCTTATATCAAGGATAGAAGTTCAAGGTAAACTTTGAGGAACCATCAATATAGATGTACCAAGACTCATGGATCTAAGGGATAATGGCATGGACGTTGATGGGGAGACCCAAGGTTCAATTGGGCCATGGATAGTGAGTGGAGCAACCACTTGAAAGAAAGAAGGAAAGATATATGTTCCATCAAAAGGGGGATATGTTGAAGAGGACAGAAGAGGATCAAATCAAGGGAAACAACTATTGATCTAAGAGGAGGGGCTTCCCTCTTGCTTGGAAGAGAGGAGAGTTTCAAGATAAGAGGGAGGTTTAGTGAGTGAATGTGAGGACCTCACAATATATCAAGGCCTTGCGAGAACTCTAGCTCAACACCTTGGAGGAAAACCAAATGATTGTATATTCCCACCTTCACCTCCCATACGTGGATGAGTACGTGGTCATATACCATGGATGAAAGAGGGTGGAATGTTTAACATGTTCATGATTGGATTCTAGTTTCCCTAAATGTTAGTTTTGAGGCTTCATGTATTCATGTCCAAGATGTTGGGAGAATGTTGGGAGAAAGAAGAGGAACCTCACTTATTTTCATGAAAAGGGACACAAAACTCCCTATTGTAGGGGAAGGCTAGTATAAGAAGTAGAATTTACCAGATAGAGGGGGGATAAAAGTAGTCTTTGACCACTTCCAGAATGGGATCATCCTTTTTAAGTAGGACAAGGACTAAAATATCTTCAAGGGAATTTTATATATTTCCTTCAAGGACATGGACAATTCTTATGTGGAAAATTTTGCATGGAGGCATTTCTCCCGGACCTCTTCATGAAAGATTGTGAATCTATGGTCCATGTACAAATATGTGAGATGTGGGTTTATGATAATATTTTGAATTCTCCAATCACATTCTCCATTGAACTTGTGTAAACCATTCCATTTGGTGTTTGTTGCACTAATTGTAAGAACAATGCTGGAGAATTATAAGATGTAAGTTAGGTATGAGCTATATTTGTTACCTCTTTATTCCCTTTTATTTTAATGTCTTAGATATTTTGTATTGATCAAATGAGGAATTAACCCGGAACTGATTCCATTAAACACAAACTCAATCCTAAGGCCAAATAAGGAGAAAAAACAACACACTCTAATTAATATAGGAGTCAAGCATGTAAACAAACCTTCTCACAAAGAAGCGCTAGTTGGTGATGGAATCCAACATCATAGAATCGATGCATGAAGGGGTTGAGTTTCGGTGGGTGGGAAAGTTACGTTGACAACCTTCTTGACGAACTGACGCCCTGGTGCAAGTTACCTCACCGAGCAGTGGGAAACCCTCCAAGGAGTCCGAGTGAGTCTAGCCAACATTGATCCCAGGTAAAACACACCTTCCCTGTGTTGTCACCTTGTGTAGGAAGTCTAAAATATTATGGACTCTATGGTACCATCTACTATACCAAAGAAGAGGGGGGACAGTCAACATTCAACACCAATACCAACAAAGCAGGGTTGATTACTCCGAGGGCCCCAATGCGACCTCGTGATTGACCCTTGTGTTAGAAGGGCTTCCCAAAGTCAGTGATATAGAAACTAGATTTCACTCCCTAACTCAAGGCTTTATGTTTTTTTAGAAGCTTTGGAAAGTTATTTTCACAATCCTATTCCAAATCTCTATAGCTAATCTAAGATGGATTTGAAGAGCCCTAGAAAAGTTGCTAGATAAATTTTAATTAGCACTTGATTTTAGGTTGTTGTTACTCAAAGGAATGGTTGTAAAATTGATGGTGTTTTGACTCGACTCTTTAAACCATGCAAGAGGAAAATGAAATGCAAGAATTTCAACTTCGATGAAAACTAGCTATGGGAAGGAGCAAGAGGTTGTAAGCAAAGAAATAATTTCTTGATAGACTACTATGTGTGCAGTACTGCTAATGACAAAAAGTATGAGCTAATTATCCAGATAAATGGAAGAAAAATGACCCAAATTTTAAAAATACCATGCAAATGTCATAGTTCACTTGGTACACCTATACAACATTGAATCAAATGTCATCATTTCTAACACAGTAAACTTTTATGATTATAGAGACCACCATACACATCTTGAATACTCATAAGGACCAAAATTGCAGCTATGCCTTCCAATATAAACATCCTCCATGAACAATCTGCTTAAAAAAGGTCTTCAAATAATGCAACAAGTTTCCATGCATCATGAGTTGTAACACCACCCATGAAAGAGAGGAGAGTGACAAACTAGGAGGGGATTTCCTCTTTAGTCAGGAAGACTTACAAAGGTGAATTAGAGGCCTAGAAGCCCAAGAGGCAACTCTACTCTGCAAAATCTACTAGTTGAGAAAATTATCAAGTTTGGGGTTCACGTCTTAAGAGTGATAGGGAAAAGGAGGTTATAGATCAAAAGAGAAAGAGAGAATTGGGAACTAAAAGGTCGGTCTCTTGGCCTTCCGATTACCCCCAAGATCTCCTATTTGTCCTTGTGACACGACTCTCAAAGGGTATTTTGGCCAAAGAGGAAAGTATGCCATGATCAAACTTTTGATCATTGATCATTGAATGGTACAATGACAATAATTCCATAATCAATCTCAAGATAAGGTAAATGTATTTTGATTCAAAAGGCATCTAAGTGACTTAGTGTATTGGCCCAATCAAAGGGCATACTTACACCGAGTCAGTGAATGATTTAATGGATGGATTGATGGTTAAACAAATATATAATGTAATTTATATCATGAAGGATTAGTATGCTAACTCTACTTCTAATGGAACTATGATTTGGTGTTGTTCATTTGAGTATGATATTTAGGATGTCATGCAAAACTAGTAGGAATGCAACCACAAGTTGTCCTCTGGGGACCCTATTTTAGTGAAAGTAGTGTGTGGGATCAATGTGGAGTTCCAGAATCCCCTAATATATGATGGAACTAATGATGTTGAATACTTTAAGGATATAATAGAATAGGAATTTCCTATGGAACAAGTGATTTTAGCTTTAGATGTCGTGTTATGAAGTGCTCATGCTAGATGGTGGACCACACATAAAGAAGCATCCAACAATTGGGAGAAGCTAAAACCTGTGTTTCAATATCAGTTCCTCTCACCACCAAAGTTCTAGATCATTAATATTTGAAATGTACATGACAACACTGAAATTGAAGGGTTTTGAAATTTGAAAAGATTGAAATGTAGATACATGCGTGGAATTTACACTTTTTCAATGTGATCTTCTCAATAAATTTAGAGAGTAATGTACATGAAAAATTTTACCTTATTCTAAGGCATTATAATAGCAACCATATTACACTTGAAGGATATTGTATAAGGCATTATAACAACAAAATGTGACAGAAACAATGTCATCCATGAACCATTATAATAACAACCATATTCCATTAGAATAGCAACCATATTCTAAAGAAGAATGTGACAAAAACAATGCCATCCATGAACCATATTCTAAAGAAGAATGTGACAAAAACAATGCCATCCATGAACCATATTCTAAAGAAGAATGTGACAAAAACAATGCCATCCATGAACCATTTTATTCTTGTAATGTTTTATATGATTGGGAACAAGAGAATGGAGATCAAAGATATGTTGATATTTAACATATAGGTTATGATATTTATGAATAATTTGTTGGGTTTACTATTCATGTGGATGAGGGGTATGTTCCCCACAACCCAATAGATGTAGTGTTTTGTCTTGGAGATCAGTGCAACTCTGTCACAGATAGAGGATCGTTTACAAAGAAAAACAATGAGCTATCATGAGCTTCTTAGAAGCTACAATGAGCATATAGAGGATCGTGCTTAGTGTAGGAGGATCGTGTTGCATATAGAGGTTCATTTATGAGGCAAAACACTCTCTTAGAAGCTACGGTGAGCTATGGTGAGCTTCTTAGAAGATACAATGAGCATTCACGAGGATGCTACGGTGAGCTACAAACCAACCTATCCATGCTATGAAGCAAGGTTTCTATCCCTGGGGAACATGGGGTTTCTAGCCTATAATTTTCTTGGAAACCCTGGTAAACAACAAAGAAAATAACTCATAACCATTAACTAATTAGTAAAAATATCAGATATTGGAGACCCTTTATCGATTTATGCGGCATGATGTCAAACCCTGAATATCTCCATTCCATAGGTTTTTCTCCTCTACCTCTGTCGATTTCCAAATCGAAGTTGCACTGTTGTTGTCCAAATGGGAGCTTCTCTCATGCACCTAGTCCAAGAATAGGTGGGATTTTTCTCTACTAGTCGATGGATGCCTAGTATTGGAATGGTAGGGTTTTACTCTGCTAGATGGGCGTGCGTGATGCTCTAGTGATTGCTGTTGTGAATGGGTACAGACAATTATTTTGTTTGAAATTTGTTTTTTTTTTAATGTTTTTAAATTTTAATATAATTAATATATAATTTTTTATATAATGTTTTTTTAATATAATTAATATATAAATTTTTAATATAATGGTTTTTAATTTTAATATAATTAATATATAATGTTTTTTTTAATGTTTTTATATTTTAATATATATATATATATATATCATGGTGTGGGCCAAAAACCTAACTTTTTTGGCCATATAATATAGTTCTATGAACCAACTGTTTAGTGTGAATTAGATGGGTCTCATGTATTCAACACATGGGCATCATTATAAGGTCATAGGCATCATGGATGGGTCTTGGGTCGTTAATCATAGTTAAAGGGGGTAAACAAGATCCTTCAACCCTAAACATTAATTAGAAAGATCAAGCACCAAGGATGAGTCCTCAAACCACCACATATGACCTTTATAGAGTATCATTAATGTCCAAATGGGATATGGGATCCATGAGTAGGTTATTTATGAACCAATAATTAGTATTAAGGTCTAACCAATGTCAAGGGAGAGAAATATTGGCCTTCTGTCCTAAATGAAGAGTCTTGATTCAAGCAACAAAAAGAAAAACCATGAAGATTGTCAAGTTATGTCATTGAAATCATACTTGAACCATTACACAGGACCTTCATAGGGTATCTTTGTCCTGCTAGAGGGATATGGGTGGGCCAGGATAAAACCACAACAAAGGCCCTAAAAAAGAACATGTCTCAATTCCACACATGGGATAGTTATTGGGTACATGGTAAGGGTTTTGTAGCACTTGAGTGGGATATGAGGGCCCTAAATGTGACTTCTTAGGCTCAATCATCATGAAAAACAAGGACCTTGAGACATAAACGAATTGTCTATTTATCCCATTCCCATTAATGAGGTATTAAACCACCATGCATACGCCCTATGAAGGGGTCCTTTGGACTTTGAGTAGGTTATGTGTGTCATTAGTGAGGTTTTGTGCTCTAGGGATGGGTTTGAGGGCCTTAACCATGGTTGGGAGAGGAAACATAAGGCCTTAGGAAATTAATTGAAGCTTTTAGGGATTGTGTGCCATGAATGATACCTTGAACCACCACACAGGCCCTATAAAGGGAATCTTTGGCCTCTAATAGTGATATGCACACCCTTAGGATGCTTTCCAAACTAGGGATGGGTCTCAGGGCCTTGATCATCATTTGAGGAGGAAAACAAGGTTCTTAAACCCTGAATGAATCTTGTAGGTATCAGGGGCCATGAATAGGCCTAAAATCACTGCATGATTCCTCTAATGGAGATCTTTGGACTCCCATTAGGATATTGGCATCATTAAATATCTTTTACACCCACGAGATGGGTCTAGGGGCCTTGACCATGGTGAATAAAGGAAAACAAAGACCTTAGCATATAAATGAAACTTTCACATCTCATGGGTCATAAACAAGGCCTCAAACCACCACATAGGCCCTTTAGAGGTGATGTTTGGCATCAAAGTGGCATATGGATACCATTATGAGATTTTGTGCACTAAGGATGGGTCTCATGGATTTGACCATGTTCAAGGGATAAAATTAAGTGCCTTAGTCCTAAATGAATCTTATAGGGTTTGAGGGTCGTGAGAAAGTCGTTAAACCATCACAAAGGGCCTCTACGAGGAATATTTTCCCTTTGAGTAAGATATTATAGCCATTAATTGCAAAACAAGGGTGGGTATTAAGGAAATGAATGTTCAAGGGAGGAAATTTAAAGATTTAGACCATAAATGAAACTTATTTTGCTCATGGGCCATGAACAAGGCCTAAAACCATGAGACAATGCCTCTAAAGGATATCTTTGGCCTTCAAGTGGAATATGGGAGTTAATAGGATGTTTTGTGTAGTAGGGATAGATCTCAAGGCCTTAAACATTGTTAAGGGATGAAAATTAGGGCATTGGGAGGTAAATGATGCTCGTAAGAACATGGGTTATGATGAGGATACAAATGAGGCTTCAAACCATTTGTGGGCCCTCTAGAGTGAATATTTGTCCTCTAAGTGGGATATGGGTGTCATTATGACATTTTTAGCACTAGGGATGGGATTTGACCGTGGTAGGGGAGAAACAAAGAGCATAATGCCCTAAATTAATATTATAGGGTTCATGGGCCATGATTGAGGATTTGAACCACCACACATGTTCTCTTGATGGAATATTTGACCTTTGAGTGGGATATTGGTGCCACAAGGAGGTTTTTAGAAATGGGATGGGATTTGAGACCTTGAGCATGAATGAGGGAGAAAAATAAGTGATTTTTTCTCTAAATCAAGCTAGTGGGGAAAATGGGCCATATATGAGACCTAGAACCACCACACAAACACTCTAGAGGGAATATATGCTCCCCATAATGGGATATGCGATCCAACATGAAATTTTGTGCAGTACTCATGATGGGTATTGGGGCCTTAACCATGGTTAAGAGAGGAAATCAAAGGATGTTTTCCCTAAATGAAGCTTCTAGGGCTCCAATATGTTACAAACGTATCAAACCACCATAGGAGGCCTTCAAAGGAGACCTTTGGCCTTCAAGTAAGATATGGGAATCATTGAGAGGTCTTATGCACTAGGAATTGATCTCATGGATTTGATCATTATTGAGGGAGTATAAAAAGGGCCTTATACACAAAATGTAAGTCTCAAATGACCACAAGACCCACTACAAGGAGTATTTGGCCTTTGAACCACATATGGATGCTTTAGGAGGTTTTGTGCACCAAGTATGTGTCTTTAAGCTTTGATAATGGTTGGAGGAAGACATTAAAGGTCTTGGACTCCAAATGATGCATTTTGGTTCAAAGAACATGAATAAGGCCTTAAACCACCACAAAGGGCCTATAAATGGATTTTTTTTTCTTTGAGTAGGATATCGTCACTATCATGAGGTTTTGCGCAATAAGAATGGATTTTAGGGTCTTGTCCATGGTTAGGGGAGGAAAATAATGTTGATACTTAGAGGGGGGTGAATTAGTATCAAGTACAATTTAAAAACTATTTCAACTTATACTTAAACCATTCAACTATATCCAATGAACAATAGTATAAGAGTTACACCAATACACCACAATACACCATGCACAATATATGAGAAATAATCAATAGTTATTGTTCAAGGGAAGTAATGACTTCCAAAGGTAGATACAACTTCCAAATGTAAAGGGAGGGATAAATCTCCAAGAGGAAGATACAATCCTCCAATATCAAGAGAGGATTTAACTCTCCATCCTTTCCCCTTACTTCCACCCAAGAATATATGAGAGATAATAAAAATTTACATTAAATCATCACCTTCAACCAACCATCACATAGAACCTGATAATGCTTCCTCAGACTTCTTTAATTTCTAAAATTATTGAATTATTGGAATACTCTGATCCTGTAGATAATATTACTCAATGTATTATTTGAAAATTCTCCAAGTTTCACTCCTTGAATCCTCCCCAAAAATAAGTTATAGAGAGAATGGTAGACTTTGTTTAATTCTGGTTTATTCAGGAGACTGAACTTGTATAGAATGCCTCGCTCTCAATATTTAACATCAAATTATGTAACTCCCACACAAGAAACTAAAGTCTGTACTCTTTCCAATTAAATTTTTCCCACTTCATTTGGATTCTCTATTAATAAGCTATGACTGTTTTAACCGGAACACATGTTTATTGACTAGCTTTAGGACTGGTCAAAAACCCTATCTTCCACAGAGTGTATCTCCATAATTATAGCAAATCAAGAGCTGAAAATTTTACCATAGGTACCTTGATATGTCTTCTAAATACCATAGCAATTTCACCATCTGAATCATTCTAGAAAACAAGTTATAGAGAAAATGGTAATGTGACCTGAAAATAACATACCTTAGAACACATCACCAAAAGACTTCATCCTCCCTTGAAATGCGGCCTTCTTTACTTCTGATTTTATTCTGAAATTCGACTTGTGTATCAAATGAATGTATAATTATATTTATTTATACCATTTATGTCACTTCCTTTTAATATTAGGGCCAACCTGACACTTTATTATTTTGTAATTATGTTCTTTAATTATCTTCAGGGCCTACATGTACTTCCTTCTTCAATTCACTTTGCCATCTTCAAAAATTCATTTCTCCTCAACCATGAGGATCCACATGACATGCCACATACCACTGGAAACAAAATTATGTATATTATCCATCCATGGGTGTTTCATCTACATGTGCATTTTCATTTATGTCCAAATACCTTCATCAATCTTGTGGTCCAAAACCCATGACTAGGGTTGACATCAATGACAACAACCAATCTTCCAACAATATCCCCCTTTGTCATTGATGGAAACACTCATGATCCCCCTATCATCATGATCCCAATTTATCTCCCCCTTTTACATCAATGGCAAAGGGTAGGCAAAAGGTAACTCTCTTCTTTGGGGTTGCTCCCCCTAAACATGTGGCACTCAATAATACTTCATCCTTATTTTTGGTCTTTGGGACTTTTTCTTCCTTGGAATCCTTTTCTGTGGCTTCTATATTATCTCTCTTCTTCATGTCTAGGATTTATATGTTGTTTGGTCTTCTTGTTGCAGTTGCAACCAATCTTCCTGAGTTGTTTTCTCTAATTTTACATTTTCGGGAGTCAAACGTAAGAGTGTATCCTTGATCACATATTTTGATGACACTGAGGAGATTATGCTTCAGATATTCAACCAATAGGACTTTTCCTACATTTATATTTTCACTTCCAAACTTTACAATTCATTTTCCAAGTATTTTAGTAGACGAGCCATCTCCAAATGTAACATTTCCACCCTTTTTCTTCAAGTTGACAAATTTGCTTTGATCTCTGGTCATATGAGATGAGCACCCACTATCTATGAACAATTCATCTTCTTCTTTTCATTATTTAGCGACCAATGTTATTTGAAATTTTTCATTTTGTGGAATTTCTTTCCTTTTCCATGTTGTAGTTGGTATATAGACATTTTGCATATGATTATCTTCCTTCATATCTCTGCAATCTCGCGCTTTATGACCAATATTATTGCACTTGTAACATACAATATTTTGATCCATTAATGGGTCAAATGGATTATAATTTATGCTGATAGGTATACGAACATTTGCATATCTACTATTTTCACCATTCATGTAGCTTGCATAGTTATTCCTTTCATTGATTCTACAATTGATTGCCTTGTGTCCAAAATTTCCACAAGTATAACAATG
>JZKD02S2374237.1:184248-206008 GCA_000966675.3 Picea glauca | reverse complement strand
TTTGATTTATCAACTTGAAATTAAAATTTGATACTTTGCAAGCTAGTTGCACCTTGAGTCAAATACAAATATGAAATTTGGAATCATTAACATATCTACTAGAATATATGAAAAACAAGGTTTATGGTTTACATGGTGATATGATGATGGAAGAAAGTGGGTGTGTGAGTGAAATTTTGGTCCAGAAACCCCTCCAAGAAATAATTAAGGAAATTGAAAAATCTATCCAAGTCAAATTTCAATGAAAACAAAAACAGTTTGAAAAAATTTCAACGTTGGCCCCAGGAAAATTTCATTGTTACCCGCCTCTAGTATTTTTATAGTGTTGATTAGGAAATCAACGAAAAATAGGTATTTTGCATCGCAACTATGACACAGATACATTGTATATACATTAATGTAGAACCTGAAAGAAAAATGAAGAAATATTGGTGAAAAATTAAAACTTGTGTCAACCAAATTGTGTACTTTGAACGAAAATTAGGGTTTATGGTTTACATAATGAATTGATGATGGAATAAAGTGGGTGTTTGAGTAAAATTTGAGTCCAAAAACCCTCCCATGTCATTAAGGCATGCAAATAGTCTATCCATGTCAAATTTTAGTGCATACATAAATAATTTGAAAAAAGTTCAACGTTGGCCCCATTCACATGTCACTATTGTTGGTGTCTAGTCCTAGTACAATTTACGTTCCTTGATCCTTGTAAAATTTGTTCGAATTTACACATGTCCCCACATCTAGTACTACAAGGGAGTATTTTTATGGCATTGATTAAGAAATTAGCTAAAACGAGGGATTTTTCATCACAACTATGATATAGATACATTGTATATACATTAATGTAGAACCTGAAAGAAAAATGAAGAAAGACTGATGAAAACTTAAAACTTGTGTCAACCAATTTGTGTACTTTGAAAGAAAATTAGGGTTTATGGTTTACTTGATGAATTGATGATGGAAGAAAGTGGGTGTGTGAGTCAAATTTGAGTCCAGAAACCCTCCCATATCGTTAAGGCATGTGAATAGTCTATCCATGACAAATTTCAATGCATATAGAAACTATTTGAAAAAAATTCAACGTTGGCCCCATTCATAGGTCATTGTTGCCAGTGTCTAGTCCTAGTTCAATTTTCGTTCCTTGTTCCTTGTTCCTCATTCCTTGACCATGGTGTAGTCTCCAAGATCCATTATTTTTGTACAAAACATACTAATGGCATAAAATATCCCACACAAAGACCAAATATCTGTTACATAAGTCTTTTGTCTTTTTTCAAGGAATATGTAACGAATCTCAATTCTAAGAAGCTTCAAATAGGACCTAAGGACCTTATGTTCTTTCCTTATGCTTGGATTCATTTCATATTTGGTTTATCAAATTGAAATTAAAATTTGATACTTTGCAAGCTAGTTGTACCTTGAGTCAAATACAAAAATGAAATTTGGAATCATTAACATATCTACTAGAACATATGAAAAATAGGGTTTATGGTTTACATGATGATCTGATGATGGAATAAAGTGGGTGTGTGAGTGAAATTTGAGTCCAAAAACCCTCCCATATCGTTAAGGCATGTGAATAGTCTATCCATGTCAAATTTCAATGCATACAGAAACAATTTGAAAAAATTTCAACGTTGGCCCCATTCACATGTCACTATTGCCTGTCTCTAGTATTTTTATGGCGTTAATTAAGAAATTAGTGAAAAAGAGGGATTTTTCATCAAAAATATGACACAAATACATTGTATATACATTAATGTTGAACCTGAAAGAAAAATGAAGAAATATTGATTAAAACTTAAAACTTGCATCAACCAATTTGTGTACTTTGAAAGAAAATTAGGGTGTATGGTTTACATGATGAATTGATGATGGAAGAAAGTGGGTGTGTGAGTCAAATTTTAGTCTAGAAACCCTCCCATATCATTAATGCATGTGAATAGTCTATCCATGTCAAATTTCAGTGCATACATAAAAAAATTTAAAAAATTTCAATGTTGACCCCATTCACAGGTCATTGTTGCCTGTGTCTAGTCCTCGTACAATTTTGTTCCTTGTTCCTTGTAAAATTCATTCGACAGTACACAACTCCCCACATCTAGTACTGCAAGGGTGTATTTTTATGGTGTTGATTAAGCAATCAACGAAAAATATGTATTTTTCATCACAACTATGACACGAATACATTGTATATACATTGATGTAGAATCTAAAAGAAAAATGAAGAAAGGTTGATGCAAACTTAAAACTTGCATCAACCAATTTGTGTAGTTTGAAAGAAAAATAGGGTTTCAACAAAAATTCTATAGAAATGACAAACACGTTCATCGAAACTTCATTGATGCAATACTATGACAACAATATTGATGAAATATTATACGATCATGATGGTATAAAAATGAAAGAGCTTCTCTTGGTTTCAAGAATAATTTATCCTCTACTGAACTAGGCCAACCATGTGAAGGTGGAAGCTCATATGGCCCGTCCCCTCCCCCTCACATCACTCTCAATTGATCCCCAATACCCAATCTATAAAATAGAAAATAATCGAAAGTAATGTCCTATTAAGATTCATGCATAGAAACTACAAAAAACAAATTAATGAAGGTACATGAAATTATGTGTTTGTAAATGATACTTTTAGTCTACCACATACTTTAGTATATTGGCAACTATTTTTAGGTTTCACATAATAATTAAACAACATGTAACATAGGATATAAAAACGTCGCATAAAACTTAAAAATGTGTAATTAACCCATGACATTATAGGTAAATTATTTTAAGAGAATAATTCATACAAATTAAAATATTATATAGTCACATACCTAATCCAACCTCAACATATGTGTAATCATCCTTATTCTGTATCTTGATCTTGTTCATCGAACTAGACATCTGTATCATCATCCAGTTCAGAAACGGTGTTGAAAGGATTGATGATATCATCATCATCATCATCATCAATGTCATTTTCGAGCATATTTTCATCGACATCATCATCAAGAATTGCAATATTTATCCTACGCCCGGATCATGATCTTCTTCGTCTTCTTCATCTGTCGACCCTACATGATCTTCTATCTCTGTCTGATCTATTGAATCATCTACTTGATCTTCAATATCATCTTCTTCATGTAAATGAGTATACTTAATTGTCCTTCCTCTTGGATAATATCTAACAACAAATGGCCAATCCCTCTAACCTGGAAAATTTGAGTAAAACACTTGTTCACATTGGCTTGGAAAAATATAGCGATCATGTCTGCTTTCAAACACCATTGTTTTAATCATTGGAAATTCGTTGGCACGTTGAATAACATTTATTTCCTCATCGTGTTCATGCATTCGTAACCTATACCATTTGACATCGAACATAACTAATTTGAAGGAATTAAATTCACACTCAAGAATATTGTTTAAATACCCATAGTATATATTTTCAGATTCTCGGGGATGTCTATCACTCCTAGAGAAAACATTAGTGACCTGGAATACTACAGTTATCCTACTATTAGAAGTTTTCCTAGTTTCATCCAATTGTTTGATGCGAAATTTACGACCATTGCACCACATAGCCTTGTGGTGTTTCAACTACAATATGCCGGATATGCAAAAGATGCATTGTTAATTAATAAATTAACATATATATTTATATAACTTCGAAAGTATCTGAAAAATACAGTACACATGTAGTCACATTAATATAAAATAAAATAATTAAATAAAATGGGTGAATTTTCTTACCTTTCCATCTTTCAAACCATATGCTAAATCAATTTCCCTTTGTGTAACATTGGCATCTCCGTTACGACGAGATTCTCTAACCAATTCAGACAGTCATTGCCATGATAACCTACCTCCATTATGTTGTTTACATCTTTCTATCCATACATTCATCCAGTCAAGATTATTTGCAATGTATAAATGCAGTGCATCCCACTCTTGAGAAACTGAATCAAAAAATCATAATTCACAAATATTAAATATTAGTTATAACGTCCAATATGCAGATTATAAATGTTAATAATTTATGAAATAAATTATATTAATATATTAATGAGTATGATCATATACATAAAAAATGAAACTTTATATGTATTATTAATATAAATCTCCACAATTATTAATATATTACCTCTCATTTTTTTCATTCTACCTTTCCCCAAAAGATGCTCCTAATATTCAAATTTTTTGATGCAGTTCACATCCCAAATGCGATCCACTGTATGCATAATTGGCACTGCTAATTTAGGAATATACCGACTAATATACACCATGAATTGATATACCATATATCCCTCCACCATAGAACCCTCAGTACGTGCTCTTTGTCTAACCAATGCCTTCAATGATTTCAAGTGCCTCTCCACCATCTACATTGACCTTGTGTGAATAGGTCCACAAATTTCAATCTCCTCAACTTGTTGTATGAGGTAGTGTTCTTGTGCATTGAAAAATGTTGGAGGTATATACTTTTTCATTTCACACATTAGATGAGGAATTTCTCTCTTCCAATACTTTATATAATCTTCATGGATTTATTTCAATGACAACCATCTACATGAGATCATGACACAAGAAAATAACATGTTTCAACATAACATAATATAATATATTACATTACAAGTAAAACACGTGTAATTAAGTACAACAATAATTTGAAAGAACATTTTGCATACAAATCACAACTACTTACCTCATGTATTTTCCAAGATCATATATAACCTGTTTGACGTTGTCGTCAAATTCATTTGGGAGAGATAGCAGTAGAACATATTGTAACAAAAAAGTGAATCGTTATTTCTTTCAACCAAAGTAGCCAAATAAAATAAAATATGTATAAGCAAATATATATAAATATGTATACCAAAATTATTACCTTAATGAAGGTATCTCAATCATGTGTTTTTACCCCACCAAATTCACCTTTCTTCGTTAAGATATTATTTATGTTTGAAGCAAAACCCGTGTAAAATTTAATTCTTTCAATGACCTCTTTTACATCATTGATTTTTTGCTCTGTTAATAACCATGGAAGGTTATTTTGGTCTAGTACTCCATCTCATATATTTGAATATCGGATCACACTTCGCATTGCATGATTGGATTCTTGAATGTCAGTACAAATTTTGACAATTTTTTCTTTGTCCCTCCTACCATCTATGATACGCCATAATGTTTTTGTCACATTCTTCCCGATATGCATTGTATCAAACAAATGAGCTATTTTTAGCTCCTCATAGTAAGGAAATCTCATGAATTGAGCGGGATAACATTTCATTCCTCGTGGAAGCCCATTATTAATACCTTCATGATGATGGTGGCCTTCATGAAGCATAAAAGAAATCACAAAAATAATTATCAAATATGGTAAAATAAATTCAATGACTAAAATAAACATTCAAAATATTACATGATCTACGATAAATAAATAATTTGAGTACCTTGATGATTTCTATTATATTCCAACATCCATAGGTGAGGTGTCATTCTTTGTGGTTTTAAACCAATCTCTTCTTTCCCATTGAAAAGATGTTTTTCAGTAGTACGATACCTATGGTTCTTAGGGAGAAGGTTCCTATACTCATCAAACACCACCTTTCCTAAACTTTTTGAATGACGATACTTCATCTTAGGACCACAAACTGGACATGCAAATTTACAAATGAGGTAGCACTAGCCTTTAAATATGAGGAAACCCTAGCGTTATAATCCATTAAAATACTTTAAAACATAATATGTCCATGATACAAGTTGGATAGTTCATGTATGACCCCAAAAATAGCCTCAAATGATAATAACATGTGATATTACACCAAAACATCCCCCAAAGGATGACATATGTGAGTGTAGGATGCTATTTGAGGGTGACATCATGCTTCAGAAGGGTGCAAGGGAAACCAAAGGCCATGTATCATCATCAAAAGGTACAAAGCATGGTGAAAAGTCACACCTCCTCATCAAAGGTCATGTATCATTGTCAAAGGACCCCATCTCATCATCAAAATGGATTCCCTAATCGTAGATCACCCCCACTATCCTCAAATCATCATAGTGCATGAGTCAAGATCAACATGCTCAATGTACAAAGTGAAGAAGGCCAACATCCAAGGTGAAAAGAGGGTTTTTCATCTCTCCAAGGGGTGTCTAATCATCTCCAAGTGAAATGTCTTCAAATCAAAGCCTAACGTGGCTCTGTGGTGCACTGTCCAAGGTGTGGGATTCTTACTCATATGATAGCCAATTTGACCATATCTATTGAGCTCATATATACATCATCAAGATTCCAGGAGGTATGAGAAGGTTCCTAAGGTGTGTCTAGTCATCATATGGCCCAATTCCCTACATCAAGTGTGAAACATCATTTGAATGATGCACATCATCTTGGGTGTCATCATGAAAATTTCCTCCAAAGGACCATATCAAGGTGCATCATGACCAAAAAAAGGACTACAAAATCAAGTAAAACCAATGAATACAATATACCATATCCATCAGAATCATACAAAGTAAGCCATCACTTCATACCAAATCCAAATAATCAATTCGCATTAGGTATCTTCTTAAAACTTCACTTTACCTCAAGACTTTATGAAATTTTCCAAGTTTAGGTATGGGAGGACCATCAAAAGACCTTATTAGGTGTGCTAGTACCCACGTAGAGGGATAGTTCCCAAGAGAACCTATTAAAGTGAAAGTATGGTGAATTAAATGGTTGGGTTTACTTCATGGTGATAGAGTCATTAACATGCAAGGTGTCATTCTTGGTCTATATCCATGAGCACCTTTGTAGAGGGAGCACTTGTTGCTTGAGATAACCTTTCTTCGATAGTGTGCGTATTTCAAACCCCTTTTCTTGCCTGTTATTGTAGGATTTGTACTTATACAAATCCCACCACAAGATCCCCAAATCTTGCATAACTATGGAAGAAAATACCATTGTCACCTTAGTAGGATCTTCCCTAATTTTAGTGATGGAAGAGGTCCACCACAAGGGAGGCTTCCCTGGTGACCTCAAGGGATCAAGTAGCAAGTATTGTATCCAAGCCTATTGCCTCCTATCTTGATCATTAATTGGTTGGTCTAGATCTAGGAAAGAGAGGTTGTGATGTAGTTTGTTGTACCTTCCTGAAACCAGAACACTTTGCAGCATATATATAACAACTTCCAAGATAAAGTATGCAATAATGAATTATTCTATACACTAGACAAGTTAATTAGTTATGGTTGTTGCAAATTTCATAAGTAAATCAGTCTTATAAAAACAATGAATAATTTGCAACAAAGACAACAAGAAGTGCCCAAAAATTTAGCAATTTTACATGAAAAGTAAGCATTCATCAAGCACAAAATTATCCAATTTCTAGAATAAATTTATGAACAAGTTAGCCCACCTTTAGATGAGTGTATGCAACAATTTAATGTAGTTTTATATGTATGTAGCAAACTTTTACTATAATAGAAAATAATATAGTGATTTTGCTAGGGTTAGAGTTAGTAGAGTTAGTAGAATACTTGAGAGTTTTAAGAGAGATTTTTTATCAATGAATTTTCCCACAAGAGTTGCTTCAAGACTAGTGCCTTTCTAGGGCTATGGGGTTTCAAATGAATCCAATATTGAAGGTTGATATACTTGAAACCAATAGGTAGGATATAAACCTTAAGGTGCAAGCACATTTGGGCCTTATGCTTTAGCTCTTGATGAGAAGGACATCTAGGGTGCATGCGCTTTTGGGCCATAGATATTGTTTCTCCCTTCTTGTAGCTTCAACTAGGTCAAAGATCAATTGTCTAGGGATAAATTCCTAAAGTGATAACACTTTAGGGATTTAGGGTTCTAACCATGGCAATGACAATTAACCAACTTTAGAAAAATAATACCTTGTGAGAGGGAGAATAACTTATGTTCCTCTCTTAGGGTTTCAATAAACAAGACTTCTTGCAACAAAATAGCAATTTCACCATAAACATAAATATCATAACAAAGAATTAAAGAAATTTACTTCATCCAAGAAACCAAGAGCAGTTAACCCTAATTGCAGAAATATCCATCCAAAATCATCCAACCATCCACAATATATCCATTCCAGGCATAACACATGAGAGAGATAGAGAGAGACCAATAACCCCTCAGGGGATCAAAATTTGATAAAATGGTGAGGAAAAGATGATGATAAAATGAAATTTAGGGTTATCCTATATGAGGATGCCCTAACATATTTGTACACATAATATGTCAACAACAAAATAGAAGTGGGGTCGACCCCTCATTTTCCCTTTACAAAAAGTAATAAATGAAAAATACATCATAATGAGCCACATGTGTGAGACGTCAAGCCTCCTTAAGCAAGGAGGGGGGCTCCAAAGGCCACGCGAAATCAATCCAGAGCAAGGTAGAGGGACAGGTCTCGGGGGAAGAAAGAAATAAAGAAACCATTCAATAGTAAGTGTGAAAGTGATATATAGGACACTAGAGAAGCATGGCTCTGGAGAAATTTTCAAGCTAGGGTTTGATAGTCACGGTCTCAACAATGGCTAGTATGGTCACCAAAGGGGGAGGGAATGCAACCCCCTCATACAAAAAAGTAGTGGTGGAAATAGGAAAAGGCCCAAGAGGTGGCGGTTTCAAAGAACCTCTGACAGGTACCTCGGGAGAAGGATCGAAAAAGAACAAAGAGGGAAACCAAGAAAAAAATGATCACGTGGGGGACAAAGCCAGAGAAACCCAGAATGATGAGGAAGCAATGATGAACCCTAGTGGGGTAGAGGGGCGCAACCCGTGCAAACCTAAAACAACATTGATACCAAAGGTTACACTGGAAGACCCCCAAACAAAACTCTTATGGGATCAGATGAAGGCGCATGCACTAATCTACAAGTTCATGGGACTGTTTCCCACAGAAAAAACGTTGCGCAATTGGATAAAATACCATTGGAAGCCAAGTGGAGAAGTGGAGATCCACCTGGGCTTGAAAGGATTCTTCACCGCGGTCTTTATGAACCTGGAGGACAAGGATAAAGTCTTTGAGGGGGTGAGGGGGGGGGGCATATTTCCACGCCTTAGTGGGGCTATACATTCATACATGGAAGGAAAATTTCTCCCCAGAGAAAGAAACCTTTAAAAATTTCCCAGTTTGGCTAAGTCTTTACTCCTTACCTCTAGACTACTGGCTTCCATCCTACGGGAACAAGCTCATAAAATATGTCAAGACATTGGAAGCTACTCTAAAAGGCAAATATACATCCTACACAAGGATCTGCATCGAGATGGATGTTTCGGGAGCACTTATAGAATCCATAAGCCTGGAGTTCAAGGATGAGGAATGAATACAAAGTATAGACTATGAGAAGATCCTGTTTCGATGCAGAATATGACATGAACATCAACACCTACTAAGAGAATTCCCTCTTAAGAAAAAACAAGAAGCGGAAAACACCAAGCTACAACAGGATGAGGATGGTTTTGTGAAGCCAAATCACAAAGACTGAGGAAAAAAGAGACAAGGAAAGGCCCCAACAGGAGGCAACCCGAAAGTCGGGATTATAATAGAAGGAAGGGGTAGGCCCAACAAAGAGGAAGAAGGAGGGAGGGAAAAGATGAAATATAAGGAAGCGAGGGAACACACAACTTAGGGGAACACAAAAACTCCAAGCAACAAAGGCAAATAGGGAGGAAGTGCAAGTCTCGGGAAAGGAGGAAATGAATATGCCAACACACCCATGCAGGAAGCAGACGAAGATTCACAGATGACTCCAAGTGAGGTAGGAACATAGGGCCCAAATATCAGAGATATTGTGGAAAGGGAAGGAATAGATCTATCGAATATTCGTGAGCAATGGAAAAGGCAGGGAGTAGACAATGTGCCAACGAAGCAACTCGATCGCATTCAATATCTCTTCCTCCTAAGGGAAGAAGTGAAATCCATATTGATCAAGTGCATGCATGGTGAGATAAGACATCTTGGAATCAAAACAGGCGAGGGACAACCACAATACTCACCCAAGCAGGAAAGGTGGAAGAAAGGAAAAAAATCAAATAGTGTAGCCCTACAAGAACTAGGAGCCATGTTGATAAACTTAGGTAAGATTAAAAACCTCTTCCCCAACTCCCCCCCACGTGTTTAAATGAAGATCATATCATGGAATATAAGAGGCCTAAACAACCCAAGAAAGAAAAGAATCCTTAAAAATAGATTGAGTAAGGAACAACCTAACCTATGTTTCATTCAAGAAAATGCACCTTAAATAGAATGGAAACAATCAGTGAACAACACTGGAGGAAGTACAAGATGTTGGTTGTTGAAAGCCAACAAACAGTGAGAGGTATTCTTACCCTGTGGAACCCACAATCGGTGAACCTAGTTGCTGCAGAAGCCACGAGAAACACACTTTCGGTTAATATGCAAATAATAGGGAACGCGGAGGAAATTCTATGCACTAATGTGTATGGCCCCTAGGTGATGGAGGAAAAAATAAGAATGCTCCTCGACCTAGAGAATCTAAAGGAGTGTACCTGCAACCTCCATTGGATCCTAGCAAGGTATTTCAACACCATCACTACACTCGCGGAGAAAAAAGGGGGCACCAGAAGACTGGACAGAGATGCGGAAGATTTCTCAGCTTTCATTGACACAATGAAGCTTGTGGACATTAGGACCAACAACGGCCATTTCACCCGGAACAACAAATGACTAGGTCACCACCAAATAGCTACAAGGCTAGACAAATTCTTGGTGTCAGAATCAATCATGTTGTAGGGACTAACTGTGGACTGTAGCATCCTCCCATGGGAGGGTTCAGATCACTGGCTAGTTCAACTGGAAGCAAACTTTCAAACCACACCAAAGAATAGACCATTTAGATTTGAGAAGTTATGGATCAACCACCCCACCTTCAAGGAGAACATCAACCAATGGTGGTGGGAGGAACTTCCTAACCAAGGGACAAGGATGTTCAAACTTTACAAAAAAATAAAATATATGAAACGAAAACTCAAGGAGTGGAACAAGGAGGTCTTTGGAAATATAAACTAGGGGAAAAAGAGCATCGAGGATAGAATGAGAAAATTACAGGAACAATGCATCGAAGAGGGATACACAGAGGACCGGAAAAAGGAAGAGATCCACTTGACCTAAGAATGGGAAGGAAGATGCCTACAGGAATAAACCCTGTGGTGTCAAAAGTCTAGAATAAGGTGGCTAAAGGAAGGGGAGAGGAATACCAAGTTTTTTCACAGAACACCTATTGCAAGAAGATCCCACAACAAAATATTAAAGATTAGGGATCAAAATGAGATCGAAAGATAATCTCACCTGGAAATTGAGAATAAACTAGTCAACCACTTCCAAGGGATAGCCTAGGAACCAAACCAAGACAGATCGAAGGCCATACAAAGAATAATTAAGCACATACCCAAGTTGGTCACAGAGGAGCAAAAATCTGTCTTAAGCAAACCCATTTCCAAGGAATAAATTGACCAACTGGTCTAGGAGATGCCCAATGGAAAGGCCCCAGGCCCGGATGGGTTCACAGTGGAATTCTTCAAAGCCTACTAGGAAGTGGTTAAGCATGATATTTACAGTGTGTTGGAGGACTCCAGGAGATAGAAATACATCCTGAAATCTTTAAATGCCATAATGATCACTCTAATCCCGAAATAAAATGAAGCTATAACCCTGGATCTCTACAGGCCTATAGATCTATGCAATGTAGTTTACAAGATAATATCCAAAGTCATATCCAATAGACTGAAGCCACTACTTCCCACATTGATATCTTAGGAACAAGAGGGTTTATTAGAAGGCAGACAAATCCTGGACAATATCATCCAAGCCCATGAGATCATTCACACGCTGAAAAGCCAAAGGAGAGGGGGGATAATAATCCAACTTGATTTGGAGAAGGCTTATGACAAAATAAGTTGGAACTACATGGCTAAGACTCTGGAAGCTTTTGGGTTTGACCAACATTAGATCAACTGGATAGCCACCCTAGTCTCAACAACAATCTACTCACTACCAATCAATGGAGCCCCAACAAAACCTTTATGTCCCTCCAGAGGCATAAGACAAGGGGACCCACTGTCCCCTTTCCTGTTCATTCTAATGATGGAAGAGATAATCAGCAGTATAAAAAGTGTAACTGCAGTTGGGGAAATAAAAGGTATCAAACCTTATGATAAATGTCCAACCTCTACACACCAACAATTTGTTGATGATACCCTACTTCATGGCACACCCACAGTAAAGGAATCAAAGGCTTTTAAAATAATTTTAGAAGACTTTGGGGAAGCCTCAGGGGCATAAATCAACCACTCCAAATCCATGATATACTTCTTCAACACTAATCCAACAATTTAGCGCAACCTGGCCAACATTCAGGTGTTTGAATGCAAAACGCTCCCAACAAAATACTTGGGAATCCCCCTAATGGACAGAACCTGCACCAAGGCCATGTGGGAAGGAGTTATCAACAAACTACAGGAGAGGGTAAAAAACTGGACATATAGATCCCTAAACCTGGCTAGAAGGATTATCCTCACCAAAATGGTTCTTTAAGCAATCCCAGCATATATGATGTTAGTGTTCCCATCCCCCAAAGGAATACTACAAAAAATAAGATCCATCCAACGAGATTTCCTATGGTGCGACACAGATCATAAAAAGAAATGGGCCCTGGTGGCCTGGGATAAGGTATGCAGCCCAAAAAGAAAAGGTGGCCTAGGGTTACATGACCCACAGGTAACCGATGAGGCTTATGGGGCAAATCTCTGGTGGGGATGGGTAAAAGACAATTTGATACCATGGACAAAACTATGGAAGGCCAAGTATGCCTCGAACATAAGCGATCAGGAGCAAATTTGGTTCATGGGCACAAGGGAGGGATCAACCATCTAGAATCTTGCCTGGAGAAACAAGAATTGGATCTAGGAACACAGCTTATGGGAAGTCATAAATAGCAGAACCACAAGGTTTTGGGAGGACACATGGCAACAGGAACCTAGAATGGAAAATCCGGATAGAGAGGAGCTTCAACAAGAAATGATTGGGCAAGGCAAAACAAAAATCCATCACTATTGGAAGAAACGGGAAGGAAACGCCAGGTGGAGGATGTGGGACAAACTTAAGACACAAAATAGAGCTCGGACCGAAACAATCACAAAAGAGGTGGAGGAGGAATTGGGAAAAAGGAAAATTGAGGTTTCAGACGAAGAGGACCAATTGAGATAGGGCAGGAAAAATGGGGGTGAATTCAACTTAAAATAAGAACGATATTACATCACGAGTAAGGACCAAGAAAATCTAGATCAATAGTGGGAAAAAATCTAGAAAATCCCCCAATGGCCAAAAATCAAAATGTTAAAATGGCTTGTTCTACACAACCGAGTTCTAACTTGGGATAACCTCATGAAAAGGGGTTTCATAGGGCCCTCCCGTTTCCATCTCTATCTAGACAAGGTGGAAACAACAAACCACCTCCTTGAAAAATGCAGTTATACATCAGAGATATGGGATTGGGTAGCATGCATATTCAACCAATCCAATAGGATGTGGGGGAACATCAGCGCAACCATCAACAATTGGAATGAGGATTAAAGTGAAAATGAAATGGTGAACCTCTATTGGACGCTAATGTTGGGAATGATCATCTAGGAAATATGGAAAGAACAAAACACATGCATATTCAAGAATGAAAGCATACCAGTAGAGAAGATAAAGGACATAATAGTCTCTCAAATAAGAGAAATAGTGCAGAGCCGCAACTGCAAGATAGAGAAAGTGCAACTCACAGACCAAGACTCCCGGATCTTGGACCTGTCCCAACTGAATAATTGGCGCAACATCCTAATAGTGGGGTGCAACCTACAACTCTAGATAGGGGCCCGCAACTGGACTCCTCCTCCATCAGGCGTCCTCAAACTGATTTTTGACGGGGAGACAAAAGGAAACCCAGGAGTGGAAGGGGCAAGAGGCATGATCAGAGATAGTGGCGACAACATCATCTAAATGTACGTTAGGACCATGTGAAACTCAACCAATAACGCAGCGGAATTTGGAACCCTATAACTTGGCCTCGAAATCCTAAGTCGTGAAAGAATGACAAACATCATAGTGGAAGGTGACTCCACCCTGGTTATCAACACGACAAAAAGACTCCAAAATGGCACCAAAGTGGGAAAGGTTCAGTGCCACTTGTGCCTAGCACACTCCCTACAGAAAAATCTAGGAACATTTGAAAACTCTGAACACAGTGGAGTTGTGTTGGGTGAGCAAGTCAACAAATGCGCTAGCAGATAGGCTCGCCAACGGGGGAGTCGGAAAGAAAGGCATGGAACTAGATGACACTTGGATCAACATTCTAGATGGGTAACTCATAACAGACTGCAATCACCTTGTGGCAAAAGATTGTGAAGACAGGTTAAGCATGGAAGGTCACATCGAGGAGGATATATAAAGGCCCCATGAAAGGTATGCGGTCTCCAGGAAGGAAAGTATTTCCCAATAATCTAACACTAATCATCATGCAAGATTATAATAAGCATTAGACAAACGAACGAAAGCAATGCCATTCTGCCAGTAAGAGGCATGGGGAAAGAACAAGTGAAAGGGGAAACAACAAGTCACATGCAACGAATGACATAAGGCATGTCAAGAGGATGATAACCCTCTTCCAAAAACTGGTGGAGATGGCATGGATAACTAAGATGATGATCATAAAAGTAATTTCAGAGATTGAAGAAGCCAGACAGGTGGAGAACAAGGAAAACAAGATAATGTTGGACGAGATCCTGCATCGCCTCAACAGTCTTGAAACTATTGAAAAATTGTTGGTAGAGGTAGAGAAGGAACACAAAAGCAAGATGGAGCATTTAGCTCCCAGTTCCACCTCTAACTACGTTATGTACATCACATGGACATCACGACCGTCGATGGACATGGTGCACCAACTCAAATTAGGAAGACTCGCATGGCAACAAGAACCTAGAATGGAAAATCAAAACAGAGAGGATCTTCAACAAGACATTATTGGGAAAGGAAAACCAAAAATCCATCATTATTGGAATCAAAGGAAAGGAAACGCCAGGTGGAGGATTTGGGACAGACTAAAGGCACAAAATAGAGCCCGGAGTCAAACAATAACAAAAGAGGTGGAGGAGGAATTGGGAAAAAGGGAAATTGGGGTCTCGGAAGAGGAGGAACAACTGAGATGGGGCAAGAAAAATGGGGGTGAATTCAACTTAAAAGAATCATGATATTACATCACGGGTAAGGACCAAGAAAATCCAGAGAAACAGTGGGAAAAAATCTGGAAAATCCCCCAATGGCCAAAAATCAAAAAGTTCAAATGGCTTGTTCTACACAACTGAATTCTAACTTGGGAGAACCTCATGAAAACGGGTTTCATAGGGCCCTCCCATTTCCATCTCTATCTAGACAAGGAGGAAACAACAAACCACCTCCTCGACGAATGTAGTTATACATCAGAGATATGGGATTGGGCAGCAGGCATCTTCTGCTAGTCCAATAGGATGTGGGGGAACATCAGTGCAACCATCAACAACTAGAATGAGGATTATAGTGAAAATGAAATGGTGAACCTCTATTGGATGTTAACGTCAGGGATGATCATCTGGGCAATTTGGAAAGAACATAACACGCACATCTTCAAGAATGAAAGCATACCGATAGAGAAGATAGAGGAGATAATAGTCTCTCAAATAAGAGAAACGATGCAGAGATGCAACTGCAAGATGGAGAAAGTGCAACTCACAGACCAAGACTCCTGAATCCTAGACCTTTTCCAACTGAAAAATTGGCGCAACAACCTAATAGTAGAGTGCAACCCGCAACTCTATATAGGATCCTGCAACTAGACTCCGCCTCCATCAGGCTTCCTCATACTGAACTTTGACGGGGTGAAAAAAGGAAACCCAGGAGTGGCAGGGGTAGGAGGCATGATCAGAGACAGTGGCAACAACATCATCTGAATGTACGCTGGGAGCATGTGAAACTCAACCAATAACGTGGCGGAATTTGGAGCCCTGGAACTTGGCCTCGAAATCCTAATTCACGAAAAAATAAAAAACATCATAGTGGAAGGTGACTCCACCTTAGTTATCAACACAACAAAAAGACTCCAAAATGGCACCAAAGTGGGCAAGGTTCAGCGCCACTGGTGCCTGGCACACTCCCTACAGAAAATCCAGGAACATTTGAGAACTCTAAACACAGTGGAGTTGTGTTGGGTGAACAAGTCAATGAATGTGCTAGCGGATAGGCTCGTCAATGAGGGGGTTGGAAAGGAATGCCTAGAACTAGACGAAACCTGGATCAACATTCTAGATGGGAAACTCAAAACAGACTGCAATCACCTTGTGGAAAAATATTGTGAAGACAGGTTAAGCATGGAAGGTCACATCGAGGAGGATATAGAAAGGCCCTGCGGAAGGTACGGGGGCCCCAGGCAGGAAAGGATTTCCCAATACTCTAACACTAATCATCATGCAATATTATAATAAGTAGCAGATGAATGAATGAAAGCAAGGCCAGTCTTCCAGTAAGAGACATGGGGAAAGAACAAGTGAAAGGGAAAACAACAAGTCACATGCAACGAATGATGTAAGGCACGTGGGGCGGATGATAACCCTCTTCCACAAAATGGTGGAGATGGAGTGGATAACTAATATGATGATCAGAAAAGTAATTTCAAAGAGTGAAGAAGCCAGGCAAGTGGAGAACAAGGAAAACAAGATAATGTTGGATGAGATCCTGTGTCACCTCAACAGTCTGGAAACTATTACCAAAATGTTGGTAGAGGTAGAGAAGGACCATAAAATCAAGGTGGATCATTTGGCTGCCTAGTTACACCTCTACCTATGTTATGTACATCACATGTACATCATGCCCACCGATGGACACGGTGCACCAGCTCAAATCAGGAAGACTCGCACGACCTCATAGAAGGAAGATAACAAGAGCCAGGCGGATGGTGGGAAGGAGCACCCCCAGGTGCATAAACACTTCAACATTCTGAATTAATGAATTGGAAGTCTATAGGCAGTCATGCCAGGCCTAGTCAGGTTAGCACATATATCATTCTCGCTCTAGTTTAGGAGGATGTTTTTAGTCTCTTCCTTTATATATATGTTTTTTTCTCCAACTAAACTGAGATGGTCTGGTCTGGTTTCCCTTAGTGGCATACCAGAACCATCCCTCGCTAATCACAACTTGCACAACTAGGGACCCCATGGCCTGGTTTCCTTCTAGGAAGACTAGGAGGCCCACCTTTTGTATCATATTATCTTCAGTAATATAGATCTATACACTAACTTACAAAAAAAAAAGTGTGAAAGTGATATGTTTTAGGGCTTACTTCATGTCTTATGGTATCATTAAATCCATTTCTATGAGTGCATTTGTGGAGGGTGCACTTGCTCTTGAGTTTCCTCATTATTAGGCATTGTTTTTTCCAAACCCCTTTATCAACCATCTTAATAGCCCGATTATCATATTTGCAAGTCCCCTTTTATTTGGGACTGGGATGAGCACTAAAAGTGTAGAGCTCAAGTTTGGATCATATTTTGAGGTCCTTTGCTATCATTCCTTTCTTTAATTAGTAGTTGTAATAAACCTCTGGGCCTTCATCCCCTCTTCTCACGGGAGAATGGACCATGACCCATTACCGAAGTTTAGTTCAAATGAGAGACTCCAAGATGGAAAGTGTTAAGTATAGTGGGGAACAAAACGTTACCTTTGTGAGATCACCCCAACAGTACCCCTTTTCCTTGGGCAGTGACAACAGGGGACTAGGGCATATAAGTTTATCACCTAGGTGAATCAAGGCAATTGACACAATTTCCCAAGCCAGTGATCCTTTATCCAAATTCATCCAAAGATCCTCATCCACATGCCCAAAAAAATAAGCACATGACTTTGCATGAAATAAGGACTAACATACCTCATGGTGATGTTGTCTTACCATCTCACATACTTTGGGTTGCTTGGATGTGATGAGCCTTGGTTGACCTATAGTTGTAAAGGTGAATGAGGGGGGATACTGGGCTACCATCTATGGACATACTGATCATCATCATGGTCAATATCATCTTCTCCATTGCAGGCCATGAAATATGATCTCCTCTAGTTACCCCTAAGCATCGAGGGTAACATTGCCTTTTGACATTCTTTTATTACTTTCCAAGTCCCCTTTTCAGGTTTCAAGTGCTTTGTTCTATCTTTTCTTTTCTTAATGGGATTTAGAAATTTTAATTGATATGAATTCAATGCATTAGTACTAGGGGTGATCGTCTCATAGTGAGGGGTAGAGTTCAACCAGACCTTTGGTTTTTGACTTGGTCATTCATTATACCATCATTTCTTCTTTCTTTTATAACTTTTTTTCTTTTTCTTGTTCATGTTTTAACAGTTGCATCAACCTTGACATTCTATCCTTTCCTCTCATATGAGAATGTGCCACAGACCTTTTTGGTGTACATGTAACAACAATTACTCATGTTCATTACACTTTGGAAGGCCCCATATGAAAAGTGTTAAGTATTTAGGGAGAGGTACGTTGCCCATATTAGAGCCTCTCAATAGTACCCTTGTTCCCCAAGAGAGACAACAGTGGACAAGGATAAAAATGATGGCAACTGAGATGAAACAACGAAAAAAACATAAATTCCAAGCTTATGATTCATTACTCGACTTCAACTCATGATCCTCACATAAATGCTTAATACATTAAGTATGCCACTTTATATGAAACAATGACTAGTGTACCTCATAATGTGTTAGGCCACCATCATCCAATGAACCATGATGATTAGGTGTGATAAGATGAGTTGAATAAAGAGGGAGGCATGCAATGGGTTGTAATCTATGGATAATATTGATCATCATCATCATCATCATCACTATCTTCATTGTGGGCCATGAGACATGATGTCCTCTAGTTACCCCTAGGTGAGAGGGGGTAACAATACCCTTAGATCAACCCTTCAAAGGGGTTCACATTACTCCTCATAGAAGTGTAACTAAACAATTACCCTTCAAAAATCATACATTTTTAATTAACATGACATTTATGAAGGAAAATAAATATTGTAAAATTTCAAAAGAAGGGTCACATTTTCAACAACTCGTCACTTTTTTAGCAACTCGTCAACATTGTGACTCCTACATCATGGGTATTCAATGGTCATTTTACTTTCAATATCAAATTTGGATGGAGATGAATCAAGATCAATATTTAGGATTCAACACCCACTACTTGCATTTGGCATCTAAATACTAAAATCACCTTGACTCTCATTGTCTCTCAACTATTCATTGGCATAATGTACCTTGTTACAACATTAAATTCATCACATAGTRMACATCCACATAATCCCATCACTATATTGACATATTTTCCTTTTTATGTGTCACTTAATGAAAAATTGGACATGTTKMCTTCTTAAATCCCCACTTAAAATAACGTGTTATGATAAYTRYYARTACTCATTAATTTGAYGATTRACATGCCATTTAGTATCCATACTTAACRTGRTCAACTCCCACACTATGTYATAATGAGTAATTTTCTTTTCTTCACAYAAAKATCTCTTGATCTTTTTCTTTGGGATAAAAAAACTCTTCCAAACAAAGGCAAAATTTCAAACATATTTTTTATTAGGTTTAGATATGAACCTACACAAAATGGGCATTCTCAACAAAACAAAAACTAAAATTGTGATTATAGTTGTGATAATTATGACCATGGAGATTCAGTTTTCAGCATCATTAAATCTCCACTTCTCTATTATTTAGATTTATCATCCCCAACTTAAAATTATGCATTTTTATCTATCACATTATTTCACTTTCTTCTTGATGTTTCTAACAACACTGACATTTGTATGACAATACTTGTCATGTCAAATATTTTGAGAATGCCCCCAAAGATCTCTATTCATGTGCCTTATACTAAGGCAAGATCTATGAGATTTATGTTTCATCCCTAAACACCGAATGGGACTATACTTGAAGAGACGAGAAATAACATAAAATAAATTGTAATAGTGGGAACACTTGCACACCTAAGGGTTGGATAACATATGTTGATGTAAATAATTGGAGGAATACATCTCCATGAATAACAACTTGAATTTGGTTGTTACATTGATAAAATATAATGTGATTCATATGATAGGGGGGAACCCCTATTTATAACAATAAGTTGCATAAACCCTAACCCTAAGATCATGTCACATGTGTATGTATATTTATCATATAAAAGAGGCCTTTGTATATATATGAATTTATTACAAACATACCACCTATGTCGTGATTATGTACATAACAATGTATCCTTTGCAAACCTTGTCTTGGAGAAACATTTTTAATGCTTGGGTGGGATTCTTAATAAAGCTATGTAGAAAGTAATATAATTGTTGTTTTATCATATCTGTGTATTAGGGATTATGCTCTAGCAGAAAAGTCTAGTTGTTTTGAAAGATAAATTGCGCAATCAACACTCTTAATAAGAATAATAAACTTGGTTGTCTTGACTATATACTTTCCTTTAGCTCTTGTTTCTATGGATCTAAGAAAGCTACAAATCATAGACATATTAGCCTAAATAATCAACCATGTACGCAATTATATTATATTTGCATATTCTTAGAGGCCCATAAAACATTAGTTCTTGTTCTATCTTTGAAAAAAGTAGTCCATCTTCTAGGCTCTTATAGTGTTTTAATAGAAATTTCCCCCTTGACAAAGGCCTCAAGGTCTGCTACAATTTCTTCTTTCCAAATGTGTTCTACAACTAATATACCAAATGCTCTAATTGAGAGTATAAGTAGCAATACGTCCTATGGTTGATCATGCTTTGTGATATGGTGGAGATATGAATCTAAGATGGAGTACTTGACCATTATATGGACATATAGAGTAAGTACTCTCCTGTATAGGTGTGCACTAAAATGTCCATTGTGTGAAAGGCTCTATGTTGTGATCTCTAACACTTTGAAATTCCTCAAAATAAGTGCATGTGTTTTTATAGAAATTGTTTATTTTATTTCATTTAAAGTCTACAATCAAAATTACAAAATATGTTTATTATTAGTTTATTTAAATCACAATTTATTTATTAAATGGTTATTTAGTTTTTAACATTATAAAATATTGGAAGGAAAATATTTTATTTAACACTTTTTATGAAGTGTGTAGTTTAGTTTAATGTTTTTAAATAAGGTTCAATTACTTTTGCAACTTTTCATCATGGAAGGGTTGAATACACATTTCAAAATGAAATTGATACCAACTCTTCAAATTTGATCACTAAGTTTCATCATTTAAGATTCAAATTTTGATCACTAAGTTTCATCATTTAAGATTCAAATGATAACCAACTCATTTGATATCAATTTAAATGTTGAAAAAAATCCAAATCTAATAGAGTTTAGTGAGATGAAAAATATAATAAAAAATTAAATTATTCAAACGCTAGGACAATTAAAGAACTTAATAAAACTTATTACCCTGAGAAAACTAGAAGGATCAATGTCCCTTTAATCCACTCAAAGTAGGCCATATCATCGATAGATAAGGTTATACAATGAATTGCTTAAACCATGTATCATGTATAATGGTGGAAGAAATGATATTCAATTTATTTTTAATGGTTGAAGAAATGATATTCAATTTATTTTTAAGAGAAATTTTCCCAATTCATCTTTTTTTGTTATGGGATATTATTTATTGTTCCA
>JZKD02S2374237.1:165968-179941 GCA_000966675.3 Picea glauca | reverse complement strand
AAAAAAAAAAAAACAGAGAAGTATTATTCCCGTTCAAAACCGCAGAGATATAATTTCAAAACCGCAGAGATCTAGTATGCCCGTTCCAAACAGAGAAGAAATATTAATTTCAAAATCGTAGAGAAGTAGTATTCTCTATCAAAACCACAGAGAAGTAGTATTCCCATTCAAAACCTCACACCCATACAAGAGGGTAGGTGTGATCAATAATTAAAGAATGAGATCTCCTATAAAATATCCCAAAATTGGTGCTAAAAATATTGATTTTCAATAGTGGTGATAGGTGCATATCTTTTTTTTATCCAATTTATTATTAAAGTCAAGTTAAAGCACTGTCATGAGAAAAAAAAATCCCAAATATACATTTAAAAAACTACTTAAAACATAAAGTGAATCAAATATTATTATATATATATATGAATGAGATGTTTAAGAAAAATAAAAATTATTATTATATATATATGAATGAAATGTTTAAGAAAAATAAAAATTATTATAAAAAATATCTTTATTTATTATAAAAACTTTTCATTCATATATATTAATTATAATATTCTTTATTAAAAAACATTATAACAATAATAGTGTTAGTGGTAGTAATTAATTCATAGTGATCTAAAACTTAAATAAGAGATATACCAAAATGAAATATTAAAATTAGAAAAATCATTTAAATATTTTTTTCATATAACAAAGCATATCCATATCTCATATATTATACTTAAAAACAAAAAAAAAAAAATTTGCAAGGTTTTAAACAATTTAATATTTGATATTAATATTTTTTTTATTGGCTAAGGACATATGTGATACCACAAAAAAACCTTTAGCATGGGTGGAATTTTTAGGTGTCTCCTCTGGGTAGAAACCATCAAAACAAATAGGAGTAGCTACTTAATTTTTTTCCATTAAATATATCTTTATAAATAATTTTCTTTTGAATAATTGTTGATTAAAATAGTTATCATAAATATTTAAGATTTTAAAAATAATTTACAAAATGTTTTATAAAAGCGAAAATTTTTAAGTAGTTTTTTAAACGTATATTTGGGATTTGTTTTTCTCATGACAGTGCTTTAACTTGACTTTAATAATAAATTGGATTAAAAAAAGATATGCACCTCTCACCACTATTGAAAATCAATATTTTTAGCACCAATTTTGGGATATTTTATAGGAGATCTCATTCTTTAATTATTGATCACACCTACCCTCTTGTATGGGTGTGAGCTTCGAAACAAAATAGAGAGATTGCTTGTCACTATGATATCTAAACATTTTCTTGCCAAGATATTAATGCCTCATGATGTTATTCTTGCAAAAATTGACACAACCCCATTCAATGCTTATGTGATCTTTCATGTGGTGATACTCATACACATGCTTTGACAGATGGGCAATTATTAGATTGGTCTTCTTAGATATCCATATCTTGCTCTCAAATCCTCTATGGAGTAGGTAGAGCATGGGATCAATTCATTTTAGTATATGAGAGTCTATTCATTAATTCACCTCATTGACCTTAATATTGATAGATGAACCTTGCATAGTTTTTTAGTGAATGCTCATCATCTCTCTAAGAGAAAGATAAACAAGGTTATTTGTATCGAGAACTATAGAGACTACCTTTGATTTTCATGGTTTGAGCCTAGAGAATTGAGCTACTACCCGCAAATAGAGAAGTCCCCTTATCAAGGAAGGAGACGAGCCATCATATAGAGGAGAGTAGTTGTATTAGAGAGAGAAGAAAGTCGTCGTTCATCAAATCAAAGAGAGCCTCTAGGATAACAAGTTTGAGTGCTTATAGCTCGACACATTGCAGAGGACAGCGATGAGCCATAGTTCATCGTGTACGATTTAGTGATAGAGTTTGTGTGCTTTTAGCCCAACACACTGCAGCGGACAACTTGAAATTTATTTTGAAAAAAGCACAGATTCCAGATTCATGCCCTAAGTCACCTTTATTTTGAAAAAAGCACAGATTCCAAATTCATGCCCTAAGTCAACTTTACTTTGAAAAAATCACAGATTCCATATTCATTCCCTAAGTCACCATTTTGAAGAGAGTCCATATTCATACCCTAAGTTACATTTTGAAGAGAGTAAAGATTCAAGCCTAAGTTTCCTAGTGGCATAGAACACAGATTCTCCAAAGTCCATATTCATACCCTAAGTTACATTTTGAAGAGAGCACAGATTCATAGCCTAAGTTACATTTTGAAGAGAGTATAGAATCATAGCCTAAGTTTCTTAGTGACCGAGAGCACAGATTCAGTTCGAAACCATTACAGCATACTCATAATTAACATGTCATTTATGGGAATTGATTTTCTAGTCTTGAAAATGGCTCGAAACCATTACAACATAATCATTATGAGTTTAACATGTCATTTATGGGAATTGAACCCCGATGAGGAGAATAACATCATTCCTCACAACCATCCAATATAAACCCAATCTAAACTCAATAGACAAAGTCTTTATTATCAAAATACATAAGAACTTTTATTCCGAGTTTTTAGAATGGAGATTCCTCTATAAAAATTTAATGGATTTAACTTTCATACAAATCCATTTAATGAGTAAAATTGATGAGGAATAGTCGAAGTCATTGAACCTAAAAATTTATGAGGAATAGTCAAAGTCACTGAATCTAAACTTATACAGCATAATAAATTGATTGAGTGGCAAAACATAGAGTAAAAAATTATGAGGAATACTAAAGGCACCAACCTTGAACTTATACAGCCTAATAAATTGATTGAGTGGAAAAACATAGATGACAATGCCAAGTTAATCATTGGCCTTGTTCTTTCAAATTCAAAATTACATTATGTTGATTTAGACAAATCTTCTAAAGAAATCTAGGAGGAATTACAAAAGTTGTTTAGTACAAAAGTGATAAATACACATTTTTCATTAAAATTACAACTATTTAGATTTAAAATGGCTGCTAAAACTATTATGTCCATCCATATAAATGATTTGAAGTTGCTTAAAAGAGAGCTAGTAAAAGTTGGTGCAAAAGTAGAAGAAGACGATGCAAAAGCCTTGTTAAATTGTTTACCTTCAACTTACAACAATGTTATTTTTACATTAAGTCACATGTCTTCATAGTGTTTAGATGATATGGTTTCATATATTTTGGTTGATGATAAAGGATAAATGAAGGAGATTCAGAAAGTGCCCTCCATCCAGAAAATGCATTACTTAGCATAAGTTCAATGAACAAAATATAAGGAAACATATTGTTAAAGAAGATCTCAAGTGTTATTATTGTAGAAAAATAGGTCTCACAGTGTGGAATTGTAAAGTTAGAGCCAATGATCTTCTAAAATGGAAGTTTAATGACAAAGGAAAATAGAATACTTAAAAACCGAGGATTTCAAAATTGAAGAATCTTCTGAGCCTAAATATGAAGTTGAGAAGTGTGTCAATGGAACAGAGGAGGATTACTTGTTTTGAGTGATTGAATATTTGATACATGAGGGAATCAAACAAGGTTTAGCTTAGCATGGATTGTTTTCCAAGTAGATTGGGAATAAGGGAATTTCAATCATTTGGGAGTTGGGAATTTGAGGATTTGGGGAACTTGGGAATTAACGAAAATTTGGGAGTTTGATAATTCTACCATTATGAGGGTGACAAGACAACATGAAAAAGTACATATAGAGTTTGAGATCTGTAAAGGAGAGTGTTAGTGATATTTCTTGTCATGGGCTCGAGAAGCATTCGGGTCTGCAGGTTGCACGAAATGATCAAGCGTAGCACGGGAAAATCCTTGTTTTTCCAAGTAGTCGGTCAAGCGAGCAGGAAAAATGTCGTCGGCAGCATCCAAAGTCTATTTGCGAAGCAGATCAACAGTCGGTGGGTAATTGCAGTTAGCCGGGTCACACCAAATATCACGCAGATGTTGTTAAAAGAGGTGAACGGTGTCAGCCGTCGGATCGACAGAAGAGCATATCTGGACTGTTGGTTTGGGATCGTGCATAGGAGTCTCGTAAGAAAATACCCAAGTAATTGGCCACGAGGATCGCGAGTTCGCGAGGTTGCGAGATTTCGACCGTTGGAGAACAGGTGGCTACAACAAAGCGGCGAAGTGGAATATAGATGGCAGAAGCCCTCAGGATCTCACTGCGAGAAGTCCCTAGGTATTGGCATTAGGATTCACGAGTTGCGAAGTGCCGAGGTTCATGTGAACGTGTGGAAGAGCATAAGGTGGGACCATGGGGTCGACAGGTGGACACACGTTCACTGGGGATAAGCTGGCTTGAGTAATTCAACATTCTGTTGAACTCTCGCATCTCAGGGACTTGCAAAATAGAAGGGTGAAAGCTCGATGGTTCAACCGGAAGGGTTGCAAGGTTGCGAGGACCCGGGCCCACAGTATTGCAGAGAAGATCACAGCCATCCATCTGAAGCGGACACCTGTCGCGCGATTGGGGCTCCTCGCCTTTTTCGCCCATCGTAACTTTGAAGCAGAAGGACTAGCTCCTCCCTGCCACGAGTCGCGAAGTGCCGAAGGTGACCAGAGCCTGGGCCCACTGCATTGTCGGGTGAATTTGGGACCGTCAGATCCAGAGGACACGCGGCGCCAGATTAAAGCCGTCTCGGCATTTCGCTCAGCGCGATTTCAAGAAGCAAGGATTAACTCCTTCTGTTCACGAACGCCGAAAGCGCTGTGGGGGTAAGCGTGCGGTCACAACCCATGGTCACTTGTGAAGGAAAAAGATGTTCAGGAAGAGCCGAAGACGCCATGCATGATTCACAAAAGGATTTGTCGCGACCTCCAAGTGCCATTTGATCCGACCTCGGTCCTATTTCCTGTCTGAAGTAAATGGTGACAAGAGCAGGTGGTTGAAGCCTTGTTCCATTCATTAAGTGAGGGGATGGAGATTCTGGCAAGCCATCTGCTCAAAGAAGTCCTATGCATCGAATTTCTCAAAGGCGCCCTACTAAAGTCTTCAACTCAATAGAGAAGTTTGTGCACGCTAGCTCAACACTTAATGGCTCAACTACCCTCCTCACAAGAGCCATGCGCAGTCTGCATCTTCATTTCCAATGTTCAGGTTGTCTGCAAAAGAATGGGAAAGTCCGAAGTCTCAACTTTTGGCTCATCGGTGCCCCACCTTCAAGTAGATGAACTAACCAAGATGGTGAAGTCTCTATCTGCAGTAGAAAGAATGAAGGTAGAGAGGAGGCAAGCATACAAGGGCCCTCAGAGCATTGAAAACAAAGGAGGTTTTCGGAGGCCAAACAATATTGCTCCCCCAATGATGCAAAGAGACAGAAATGACCAGAAAATTCAGGCCCCTTTTTAAAACAATTTTGTGGCCGATGAGGAAGAAAGAGAAACATACGATATTGATCCTGAAATCCACTTCTTAGAAGACACTCCTCCCTTTCCTCATCTCACTCAATCAGCATACGAGGAGTCTCTCATGGACAATCAGCTAAATGAACTGAGGAAGGGAGACAAGGCTACTGGTGGGCGAGGCAGGTACAACCTGAGGTCCGACAAGAAGACAGCAGCACCTGATATTCCTGAGCAGTCCACTAGAGCAGAGAAACCTGCTAATGGAGTAGAGGGTGTTCACAGAGGTAAGAAGGCTCAACCCCTCTCTCCTATTGTCCACAATCATGCCCCTGAAATAAGAGAGATCCCAAAGCTTGCATCTTCCTTTAATTTTGAGCATGAGATTCAAAAGATCAGAATCCCTATGCCCCTCACCGAGCTAATCAAACATGGAGAATTCAAAAAACACTTCTCTGAGCTTTTGAAATCTGAAGCCTCATGCCCTCCCATAGACTCTATAAACCTCCAAGATGAAAAGCCTACAGTTATCCTTGGCCCTATGGTAGAAGACAGAGATGATTCATCTCCTCCCTTCTACACCTCCCTGAACATACATGATAAAGTGCTGCATAATTGCCTTATGGATTCAGGGGCCTCTCACAACCTCATGCCCAAAACTGTCATGGAAGAGTTAGGACTAGAAGTCACTCGAGCCTATCATGACCTCTATTATTTTGACTCAAGGAGAGTTCAGTGTCTCGGAGTCATTAAAGACCTGGTTGTGACCTTGTTTCAACTGCCCATGAAAAGTGTGGTCATGGATATTGGAGTAGTTGATGTTCCCCCCAAGTTTGGTATGTTGTTATCAATATCTTCGATAAAAATACTAGGGGGAACTCTACAGATGGACCTCACATATGCTACTATCCTAGTGTTTGGAGGAGAGCATAGAAGACTATACAAGGAAGCTCAATTGGCCTATATAATCAATGATGAAGCCAACCCTACCAACCATCCCATCTTTGCCTTAGACACTGATTTAGGATCCAGTGTGCTTCAGCTTACCCATGCCCCCGAGCCTCCTCTGAAACTCAGAAAGCAGCCCACTGCTTCCCATGAATTTCCTCCCTCCGTCACCCCAATTTGGAAAATGTTTTTTGATGGAGCCTGTTCCTGAGAAGGCGCTGGTGCTGGGGTGTTTTTTGTGTCACCCGCTCAGGAGACCATCTCCCTATCATATAAGTTGGAGTTTGAAACCACTAACAATGTGGCAGAGTATGAAGCTCTTATACTAGGATTAAGAGCCGTAAGGGAAATGGGAATTCAGGAGGTAGCAGTGTTCGGAGATGCAAAGTTGGTAGTCCAGCAGATCAGAAGCGCTTATCAGGCAAAACATCCTCGACTCAGGAGTTACAGGAATGAGGTATGGCATCTAATTGATAGTTTCTTCTCAGCATTTAACATTTCTTTCATCCCGAGAGAAGAAAACACAGTGGCAGATTCCTTGGCTACATCTGCAAGCCTTTTCAAAGTACCCTTGCCGCCCAAACTGAGGTATGATGTAGAAGTAAAATACAGGCCCTCCATACCTGAAAATGTTAATCATTGGAAGGTGTTTGAGGATGATCTCGAGATCAAGAGATTCTTGGAGACTATCGAAGAATTTTCAGAGATGCATATCGACCAAGATTTTGTCTCTGAGGAAGGGTTTGATGGGGGTGAGTTGCTGAGTAAAATAGAAAATCACGACATTATTCAATTTCTTGGCAATCACATCCCGAGGGGACTAGTCCCATTGGAGAGATTGTTCAATGGGAATGATGTGGCAATAAAGGGAAGAGTTTCGGGTGATGATGTTGACACAGCCGAGTGCAACATTGGCACACCAAAAGAGCCTAATTTTGTCAAGCTGTCAACGAGTTTGACCAAGGAGCAGAGGATTGAGTATACCGAGTTGTTGAGAGAGTTTGCTGATGTGTTTGCATGGACCTACAAAGACCTTAAGACTTATGACACATCTATCATTGAGCACAAGATCCCACTGAAAGAAGAAGCTAAACCATTCAAGCAGAAACCGAGGCAGATAAATCCCATGTTGCTACCTATCATGGAGAAAGAAGTGAAGAAGCTGCTAGATGCCCAAATTATTTTCCCCTTGAGATATTTCGATTGGGTGGCCAACTTGGTCCCTGTAAGGAAGAAAAGTGGAGAAATCAGACTCTGTGTTGATTTCAAGAATTTGAATAGAAGCTCAAAGAAATATAATTATCCCCTCCCCAACATGGAACACATATTGCAGAAGGTAACTGGCGCATATAGGATATCCATGATTGATGGCTTCTCTGGCTACAATCAGATATCAGTCATGCATGAGGACAGAGAGAAGACAACCTTCACCACTTCTTGGGGCACGTTCATGTATGCCAAAATGACTTTCGGATTGATGAATGCAGGAGCAACCTTTCAGCGAGCCATGGACATAGCGTTCATCGGAGAAAAGGATCAGTTCATGGTAATCTATCTGGAAGATATCACAATCTTCTCCAAGACAGATAGGGAGCACAGCTGTCACCTGAAAAAGGTTTTCATGAAGTTTCGAAGGTTTGGCCTATCTTTAAACCCCAAGAAGTCTCTGTTTGCTATGAAGGAAGGGAAGCTACTAGGCCATATAGTGTCTGCAGAAGGAGTAAGGATCGACCCTAGCAGGGTGGAAGCAATTCAGACCCTGTCACTTCCTAGATCTAAAAAAGAGGTTCAGGCATTTTTGGGGAAGATAAATTTTTTGAGGAGATTCGTCTCAAATTTTTCCGAGCTGGTGAAACACATCACAACCATGCTGAAGAAGGGGAATGAAGCAAAATGGACCACTGAACCCAGGTAATCTTTTGTCCAAATAAATAAGGCGTTGACTGAGGCACCTGTGCTAATCAACCCCGATTATTCCAAAGATTTCCTGATATTTTCTTTTGCTTCCTGTGATACAGTAGCGGCAGTTTTGTTGCAGAAAAATAATCAAGGGCAAGAGAAACCTATTGCCTTCTACAGCAAGGCATTAAGAGATGCAGAACTCTGGTACGAGGCCATGGAAAAGCAGGCCTATGCCATGGTGAAAGCTCTCAAAGATTTCAGAGTCTATGTCTTGCACTCAAAGATCATTGCATATGTTCCTTCGGCCTCTGTGAAGGACATTCTTATACAGCCCGACATGGATGGCAGAAGAGGAAAGTGGATCGCCAAGATCGTAGAGTTTGATTTGGAGATCAATCCCACCAAGTTGATAAAGGGGCAGGGTTTAGCTAAGTTACTGGCCGAATCCAATTGCAAAGCCTTGGGGATTAACTACATCAATGAGCAAGCCAAATCATCCAGTAAGGATTCTCAAAGTGCCTTATCATTAGCAGCATTCCCCCGGTACAAAGATATCTTGTATTTTCTGCAAGAATTGAGGCCTCCCGATGGGATGGAAAAAAGCAAGGCGAGAGCTTTAAAGCTCAAGGCAGTCAGATATTGCCTCATTGACCAGGCCTGGTACTGGAAATATCCTCTAGGGGTATTCTTAAGGTTCCTGGACCCACAAGAGGCTCAACAAGTTACATTTTATTTCCATAGTGGCCTTTGTGGGGGGCATCATTTCTGGAAGACCACAGCCCATAAGATCCTCCGAGTTGGGTATTACTGGCCTAATTTATTCTCCGATGTCTGCAGAGAAATCATAGCTTGCATCAAATGCCAGAAGTTCTCAGGTAAGCAGCAGCTCAAACCTCTGCCATTAAAGCCTGTGGTAGTTTCAACACCTTTTCAGCAGTGGGGGTTGGACTTCATTGGAGAAATTCATCCTCCCTCAAGTGGCCAGCAAAGATGGATCCTCACTGCGACAGATTATCTCACCAAATGGATAGAGGTTGGCCCCACCAGGAGAACTCCCCACAAAGTGATTATCAGTTTCCTGGAAGATATCATAGCCCGATTTGGTTGCCCCAGCAGAATTGTCACTGACAAAGCCGCCCCCTTCAGGTCTGAGCCTCTAGTCAAGTTCTGTGAACAGTTTGAGATTTCACTGATTCACTCTACTCCCTATTATCCTCAAGGAAATGGACTAGAAGATTCTTCCAATAAAAGCCTGATCAAACTCATCAAGAAATTACTGGAAGACAATAAAAGGGCCTAGGATTCTAGGCTCAAATTTTCCCTTTGGGCTGACCGAGTGACAACCAAAAAATCTCTGGGCATCTCCCCTTACCAGCTCGTTTACGAAACTGAGGTCGTTTTCCCTAATCAGCTCGCCTTATCTGTGGCAAAGTTCCTCCAGGACCTTGAAGGAGAGCCTGACAATATGGTCAGAAGGATTCATCAGATGATAGAAGTGCAGCAAATTAGAGAGCAGGTCATGAGCAGGGCCTACCATCATCAACAAAATATTAAGCAAGCTTTCGACAGGAAGAGCAGAAAGAGAGAATTCGAGCAGGGTGATCTGGTGCTCAAATGGGATGCGCCCAGGCAGGACAGAGGCAAGCACAGTAAGTTCGATGCCCTCTAGTTTGGGCCTTTCAGGATCCTCGAAGTATTTTCGAACAACACTTATAGGTTACAGGATCTGGAATGGGCATTTTTTGAAAAGATGTTTTATTTGAGCCTTAGACGGCTCCTCTGTTTGTAAATATTATCTTTCAGTTCTTTGTTTAGTTTCTTTTTGTATGTTTTTGGCCTAATAAGTGACTCCATAGCCCAATAGCAAGGCACTGAAGCTGCAGAAGGAGTTCTTATAGCATCATAGGGATGATTCTATCCCCCATGGAGCCAAATGTTAGCGATATTTCTTGTCATGGGCTCGAGAAGCATTTGGGTCTGCAGGTTGCACGAAATGATCAAGCGCAGCACAGGAAAATCCTTGTTTTTCCAAGTAGTCGGTCAAGCGAGCGTGAAAAATGTCGTCGGCAGCATCCAAAGTCTATTTGCGAAGAATATCAGCGGTCGGTCGGTAATTGCAGTCAGCCGGGTCACACCAAATATCACGCAAATGCTGTTAAAAGAGGTGAACAATGTCATTTGTTGGATCGACAGAAGAGAAGATCTGGACTGTTGGTTCGGGATCGTGCATAGGAGTCTCGTAAGAAAATACCCAAGTAATTGGCTGTGAGGATCGCGAGTTCGTGAGGTTGCGAGATTTCGACCGTTGGAGAACAGGTGGCCACAACAAAGCGGCGAAGTGGAATACAGGTGGCAGAAGCCCTCAGGATCTCGCTGCGAGAAGTCCCAAGGTATTGGCATTAGGATTCGCGAGTTGCAAAGTGTCGAGGTTCATGTGAACGTGTGGCAGAGCATAAGGTGGGACCACGGGGTCGATGGGTGGACATGCGTTTGTTGGGGATAAGCTGGCTTGAGTAAGTCAGCATTCCGTTGAACTCTCGCATCTTGGGGACTCGCGAAATAGAAGGTTGAAAGCTCGACGGTTCAACCGGTGAGGTTGTGAGGTCGCGAGGACCCGGGCCCACAGTATTGCAGAGAAGATCACAACCATCCATCTGAAGTGGACACCTGTCGCGCGATTAGGGATCCTCGCCTTTTTTGCCCATCGTAACTTTGAAGCAGAAGGACTAGCTCCTCCCCACCGCGAGTCGCGAAGTGTCGAAGGCGCCCAGAGCCTGGGCCCACTGCATTGTCGGGTGAAGTTGGGACCGTCAGATCCAGAGGGCGCGTGGCGCCAAATTAAAGTCGTCTCAACGTTTCGCTCAGCGCGATTTCAAGAAGCAAAGATTAAATCCTTCTGTTCGCGAACGCCGAAAGCGCTATGGGGGTAAGCGTGCGATCACAACCCATGGTCACTTGTGAAGGAAAACTTTGTTCAGGAAGAGCTGAAGATGCCATGCATGATTCACAAAAGGAATTGTCGTGACCTCCAAGTGCCATTTGATCCGACCTCGGTCCTGTTTCCCGTCTAAAGTAAATGGTGACAAGAGCGGGTGGTTGAAGCCTCGTTCCATTCATTAAGTGAGGGGATGGAGAGTCTGGCAAGCTGTCTGCTCAAAGAATTCCTATGCATTGAATTGCTCAAAGGTGCCCTGCTAAAGTCTTCAACTCAACAGAGAAGTCTGTGCACGCTAGCTCAGCACTTAATGGCTCAGCTACCCTCCTCGCAAGAGCCATGTGCAGTTAAGATGGCGCTTAAAAGAAGATATCAGTACGAGTTTGACTGAAGTGAAGTGACACCAAGCCTTGGGTGACTGGGCACGCCTCTGTGAGGCAATTTTTCCTGAGTATATAGGCTCAGTTGTTGTATTTTGTAAAGTATCGATGGTTGAGCGGAGCTCCCGGTTGTAAAGTTTTAATGAAGCATTGTTTCTCTGGTTATGCATGAACTTTTGAGACTTCTTGCCTTATGAATGCTAGTTTCTTTCATGTCTTTGTTTACACTGTGTTAGAGCATCTCAGAATTGGAGGATCCAGTCGAGCTGTAGCTATTATAGGATGATGTTGTAATGGATCATTGTAATGGTTACAGAGCCTCTAGCCGGTTCCTATGATTTCTTTAACGCTGAATGACTTGGAATTGGAGGATCCAGTCGAGTCTTCTTTTCATTTTCTTGAAGCCCTGAACCAGGAGGATCCTGCTTTCAGAGTTTTTCCCCCACAAACCGCTGCAATCTTGTTGCTCAAAGTTGTTTGTTCACTTTTCCTACTATGTCTTCCACCTGTTCATCTTTTTAATCAACCCACTGGCTGAAGTTGGGATTCCAGACCTCCTTTGTTCTTTACATACCAGACCCAGTCCCTGAGTTAGAATGATATTTCCTTGAGTCCTTACCTCCATTTTATCACCCTTTTAAAACAAATCGTGACATTAAATTGATGGGTGTCGGGCTCTGCTCCTACAAGCAATTCAGGAGTGACTTCCAACGCTAACATTTCTGGCGCCGTTGCCGGGGACGAAGTTGAATATTTTCCCCGGGATTGAACGACAACGATTAGTTGATTCTGAAGGTGCGTCAGACATCAGAACTATTGAGATTTTTTTTGTGCACCTGGCGACTCCATTGTGACGACTCCACTGGAGCGAACTCGTTGTTTTAATTGTGGCTTTCAAAGGCAGACACACGCGGTCTCATCCACAGCTTCCTCTAGCTACACCTGAAGATGATTCAGAAGTGGTGCGTAGAAAGGGAAAGGGCTCTGCAAAATAGGTTCCCATCGCTGAAACAGGTAATACGCCATCCCCTTCTGTGAGAACTCCTTTTTCTCCTCCTCAGTTTCTTGATAGACCTCCTTCAAAGGCTTCCTGTTTCCTAAATTTTGGGAGTGTTCCTGCTGAGTTTTCCCCTCCTGGTCTGGGACTAGAAGGAGAAACCCTTTTCACTCCCCTCTCCTTTGAAGTTGTTTATCGGCGAAGATCTGTGACTGCAAAGGATTTTCCCACTCCTGCACGAGGAGGAGCACCTGCGGACTTAATCTCGTTAGCCTTCCCCTTAAATCCTCTCTCGTTTCCCACTCTGCTTCGAGACTCATTCCCAGTAGCTCCTTCGCGAACTCCTTCTCCTTCGAGTTCTCCTCCACCTAATATTCCTATGGCTGGTGCTAATCCCCCTCTGAATAGAATGGATTCCATAGTTGTTGCTAGGTATGCTCCCTTAGTCTTACCTCAGCCCACAAATCCTTTCCTTGCCGAAGATTACTTGAAATATATGCCCAAGTTCACCGGGGAAGGGGACATAACTACGGAGGAACACCTGGTTGCTTTCTACAATTATGCAGACAACCTAAACATTGGAAATGAAGATGTCTGGATGAGGGTTTTTGTCCAGAGCCTGGATGGTGAGGTAAGGAAATGGTTTAGAGGATTAGCTCCCAGATCTATTGTTGGAATTAAAGCCCTGGATAATGCTTTCCTGAGGCAGTGGGGAGATAAGAAGGATTTCATGTATTATATGATTGAGTTCGGGTCTTTGAAGAAGATGGAAGGAGAGTCTCTCTCTGACTTCTCCAAAAGATTCAATAAAATGTACAATAAGATTCCTGATGAAATAAAGCCATCAGAAGCCTCGGCCAAGATGTCCTATGCTAGTGCGTTTGGCACTGATTTCTGTCTTTTATTCTGAAAAAGAAGAGTTGCATCCTTATCCCAAATGAAAGACGCAGCCATAGAAGTGGAATCCAATGTATTAGCAGCTGATAGATTGAGGAACGAGGCTGACGCGGGCAGAAGAAAGGGAAAATCCGAAGTCTCGACTTCTGGCTCATCGGTGCCCCACCTTCAAGTAGATGAACTAACCAAGATGGTGAAGTCTTTGTCTGCAGAGATAGAAAGAATGAAGGTAGAGAGGAGGAAAGCATACAAGGGCCCTCAGAGAACTGAAAACAAAGGAGGTTTTTGGAGGCCAAACAATATTGCTCCCCCGATGAAGCAAAGAGACAGAGATGACCAGAAAATTCAGGCCCCTTTTCAAAACAATTTTGTGGCCGATGAGGAAGAAAGAGAAACAGACGAGCTTGATCCTGAAATCCACTGCTTAGAATACACTCCTCCCTTTCCTCATCTCACTCAATCAACATACGAGGAGTCTCTCATGGACAGTCAGCTAAATGAACTGAGCAAGGGAGACAAGGCTACTGGTGGTCAAGGCAGGTACAACCTGAGGTCCGACAAGAAGACAGCAACACCTGATATTCCTGAGCAATCCACTAG
>JZKD02S2374237.1:146125-164979 GCA_000966675.3 Picea glauca | reverse complement strand
GGTGTTTGAGGATGATCTCGAGATCAAGAGATTCTTGGAGACTATCGAAGAATTTTCAGAGATGCATATCGACCAAGATTTTGTCTCTGAGGAAGGGTTTGATGGGGGTGAGTTGTTGAGTAAAATAGCAAATCACGACATTATTCAATTGCCTGACAATCACATCCTGAGGGGACTAGTCCCATTGGAGAGATTGTTTGATGGGAATGATGTGGCAATGAAGGGAAGAGTTTCAGGTGATGATGTTGACACAGTCGAGTGCAACATTGGCACACCAGAAGAGCCTAAGTTTGTCAAGTTGTCAACGAGTTTGACCAAGGAGCAGAGGATTGAGTATACCGAGTTGCTGAGAGAGTTTGCTAATGTGTTTGCATGAACCTACAAAGACCTTAAGACTTATGACACATCTGTCATTGAGCACAAGATCCCACTGAAAGAAGAAGCTAAACCATTCAAGCAGAAACTGAGGCAGATAAATCCCATGTTGCTACCTGTCATGGAGAAAGAAGTGAAGAAGCTGCTAGATGCCCAAATTATTGTCCCCTTGAGATATTCCGATTGGGTGGCCAACTTGGTCCCTGTAAGGAAGAAAAGTGGAGAAATCAGACTCTGTGTTGATTTCAGGAATTTGAATAGAAGCTCAAAGAAATATAATTATCCCCTCCCCAACATGGAACACATATTGCAGAAGGTAACTGGCGCATCTAGGATATCCATGATTGATGGCTTCTCTGGCTACAATCAGATATTAGTCATGCCTGAGGACAGAGAGAAGAAAACCTTCACCACTCCTTGGGGCACGTTCATGTATGCAAAAATGCCTTTTGGATTGATGAATGCAGGAGCAACCTTTCAGCGAGCCATGGACATAGTGTTCATCGGAGAAAAGGATCAGTTCGTGGTAATCTATCTGGACGATATCACAGTCTTCTCCAAGACAGATAGGGAGCACCGCTGTCACCTGAAAAAGGTTTTCATGAAGTGTCGAAGGTTTGGCCTATCTTTAAACCCCAAGAAGTCTATGTTTGCTATGAAGGAAGGGAAGCTACTAGGCCATATAGTGTCTGCAGAAGGAGTAAGGATCAACCCTAGCAGGGTGGAAGCAATTCAGACCCTGTCACTTCCCAAATGTTCTCGAGTCACTTGGTTGTGGTTGGTTGGCTTATTGGTGTCCTTGGATTTTTATAAGATTTAAAATCTCATTATGCTTTTCTTCCTGATGTTTTGTTATCATGACCAAGCTTCGCTGCAAATTATCTTTTATTTTTCGTTTTAAGTTTACCAAACCTCATTGTAGGTTAACCCCGAGCTCTTGAAAAATATTGTCTTTAAGATCTTGTTTTAGATTATCTATGCCTTGTCACAATTTGATTCCGACTTTTGATGAAATTTTTTCTTTAACATTATGGGTTAATTCTTGTCTGAGTGCCTCATTTTTTATCCTTATTTCTTCTCTTATATCATCATGAGTTTTTTGTATTTCCTTTTCGAGTGATTTTCAGGAATTTTTACATTCTTGGTCTATTTTTTCAATTTGGTTCTTTAGTTCCAACATCTTCCTGGCATTTGGAGGTGAATACTTATCTGTAATTTTGACTGGAGTTGATAGATGCCCCCTTTTTTTATATAAAAAATTAATACTTTATAAATTAATTTTTTTATTTAAAAAAATGAATGTGGATTTTATGGAATTGTACGACCATATGAATGATGTGGATAATCCAAAGTGACTAGGGGGTCAGGGATGATAGGGTTGTCCGGGGATGTTGGGGGTATAGACAAGGAAGGACGTGCATGGTAAAATAAAATTGCGACACAAGATAAGATGCGGCGAGTCGGGGAGGACACAATGAATGGATAGGGGACATGGTTGATAGGATTGTCAGGGTAGATAAATGGAAAACGTCGAAGAAAAAAGGCTGATAGGATTGTCAGGGTGTATCAAGGTATGGACAGGGAAAGGCACAGTGCAGTTAAGGGACAATTGCAGCATGGAAACAACATGGACAAAGGCAGAGTGTGGGTGTGGGAACGAGACAGAGTGTGGGCATGAGGTAGGATTTGATATGGGATAGAGAGACGGTGGTAGATACAGTTAATGGAGTTGTAGAGGAAAGGAAAAAAAATAACAGAGGACGAATTGCTCTGATACTAATGTAGTGTAGACAAAGGAAAAGATAAGAGTTCACAAGATAGATATAAATGTATATAAATGAATAATGAATGTAAATAATGATGCTTATTACAATGAAGGGGGGCCATTTACATAATGCCTATGTGACTTTAATAGAGTCATGGCCTTTGGTCATGACTTTTAGTTAATTTATAATTTATAATTTATTTTTTATTCATTATCTTACTTATTATTATTTATATATAACATTGTCCCTTAATGATCTCAACAGGTTTCATTTCTAAGTCATATTCCTGAATATTTGACACCCACTTTCCTCTAGTTCCAAGATAATCTTATTAAGAGAGGACATCCATGAAAGTGGGATATGGCACATACGCTTTGATTTTACTATAGCCAACATAGCTTCTAAAATGCTTCAATTATTTGACAAGGGAATAAACTTGTTTCTCTATGATTGAATATTGTAGTTCAACATCCCTAATGGTTTTACTCATGAATGAAATAAGTTGTTCATAATCATCTTTATTCTTTTGCAAAAGCATCCCGACAATAGTATCCTCAGAAGAAAACAAAAAAAAATTAATGTATCATGAATAGTCAGGGATAATGAGGATAGGTGCCATAGTAATTGCTTCCTTAATACCATCAAAAGTTTCCATACTATTATCAACCCATTTGAATAAGGCATCTTTCTTCAGTAAGGAATCCATTGGTTTAACCTTTTAAAAAAGTTTGGAATAAATCTTCCTATAAAGTTAATCTTGCCAAAGAATGATTGAAAATACTTTGTACTAGTTGGGGGAGGGATTTTATTAATAGATTTGATTCTTTCTAGATCAACATAAATGCCATCTTCAAAGACAACATAACCCAATAACTTTCCTTTATCAATGCCAAAAATTGATTTCTTGGGATTTAGGGAAATAATATACTTCCTAAATTGTTCATAGACTTTCCTAAGGCGTGAAACATGTGCATTTATCTCCTTAGAAACAATTGTTAAATAGTCTTGATACATATCTATGATTTTGCTTATCAAGTCTCTAAAGAAAAAATCCATCTCTTTCTGAAATTGGACCCGGCATTCATAAGATCAAGGTGTTATCACTCCAAGAAACTCCTTAGGATTGTAGGCTAAGAATGCTTGGTAACTTAAGAAATTTAATAATCAAATTATGTGTGGAACAATGGGATAACTGTGAAGGCTAAGAAAAGGACAACTTGTTATGCATGTAAATAAACCAGTGCTTTGAGAGACCAGACATCAGTTACAGTAGATAAAAAGGTGTGAATAATACCATTCAAGATAACCAAGTACAAGAGACATAGGGTCATACAAGACAGTAAAGAAACATCTAATTCATATTCATGAGTTATACCAGAAGATAACAGTTCTGAAGAATTAAGTTGAACGAAATTAAATAACAGAGTAGTGGAGTATATGAAAAGACTAATATATAATAAACAAAGAAGATTGTGATTCATATAGCATAATAGAGTCAAAGTACATAGCCAAAGTATCCAGGATTAAACCCTTTTTCTGTCTTAAGTCTGTAGATTTATAGCTTTACATCACAGTTCTCAAATCCTAAAACAATGGATCTGATATTCTAAAAACAGAAAGTAAACTATATTTACCAAAAACTAGGAAGAGATCCTCAAGATGAGGTCAATCCATATCTAAGAGTAGTAGATTGTTGATGAAGTGCAGTTTTAGCCTCCCAAGGTTGTTTGATTTGGTCCTCCAAAGATAAAATTCGAATTTGGTGAAGTGTGCAAAAACCTTGATATTTTGCCTTTGAAAAAGATGCCAAATGTAGTTGAAAAACCTCCTTTTGACCTTATCCCTCAAAACTAGCCTTTGAATTAGAATTGATAATTCAACACCTATCCATTTGAAGTGGTTTCAAACCATTCAAACTCAAAAAATCCTGATCTGGGCAAAAATTTGATTATTCTGGCCGTGACAGACTTTCACCAGCTAATTTACCCGAAAATATGCTCCTTAGCTGGTGAAAGGCGGAGCTTTCACCAGCTAACTAGTAAAATTCAAGACGGGTTAGCTGGTGAAAGCGCAGAGTTTTTTAAATCAAATTTCTCAGTCATGGAGAGTTTGTTTTACATGCTTGAATAGTCGATCGACATTTAAAATCCTAATCTTTCCAATGGTTCTTTCAAATCTGCATTTGGATCTTGGGAAGCTAGTCAAATTTTCCCTACAAGATTAGCCATCATTCTTTAAAAAATGCTAGTGCATTTTTTATCGCTAACATCTGGCTCCAACTAGGATGGAGACCTCCTTGCGAGGTCTCCAAGAACCTGGTAGGACCTGTGCCTTTAGTATTGGGCATGGAGTCATTCATCCTTTACAATTTATCATCTGACTATTTTCCAAAGTTTGTTGTCGTCTTTCCCAATCTTCTTTATCTGTAGCATGTCTGCTTCAAAATCCCCTGGAAATGTTGTTTTCACATTGACATGGAATCTGATGTGGAAATATCTTCATTAAGAAGAAAAGTGTTGAACATAGGCAGGATGGTGAGATATGTAACCATGGTTTTGAAAGTTTCGGGATAACTTCAAGCTTGAAATGAGAGTATTGCAGACAACATGAGGTCTTTGACTTTTCGTTTTCCAGCAGCTTTAGATACAAAGCAGTTGTCTTGAGATGCCCTCATGTGTTGAATCAAACACTTCACCCTGCTCGGTTTCTTCAAAGAGCATCATTGCACCTTGTGAACCAATGTCCATCTTTGTTTCGATCTCCATATCAATGAAAGTTGTCCATTCATGTCATTTCCCTGAAAGGACTCTGGAAGAAGATTTTCAGAAGATAACTGATCCATATTGAATTAGAAGATTGAGCCAGCCACCTAGGTCCTCTGAAATAAAATGTACCAAAACCCAATATATATTGCCACAAATCTGGATATTGGCTGCCTAGCCATGATGAATATAGATATCAGAGATCTTCTTCCTCCTATAAGCCCATGGCTCAAAACCTTGTTAATGAATGATTAAGGGTTATAGCTTTAGCTTTTCCAATTGATAAGTAATCACATGGATTGGCTTCTCATCTATCTTAATTCTATAGCTTTACATTGTTCCTGAGTTTTATCTTTTCAATTAGCTCCAGCAGATTGTTCGTGTCCTATAGCTATAGCTATGACTGTTTCATCAACAATAAACTTTAAAGTTCCAACCTTTGCGTTTTTACCATCATAAAAATTGGCAAAGACTTCTTCTATTTCACTCCTAGAAGATACAACCCTTAGCCCCCTCGGGCTTCCCCTTTTCCATGACAAAGCCTATTTTAAATAGCAAAAAGAACAATAACTATTTGCTAACTTTATGGAAAACTAAATCATAATAAAATCTGAAACAAACTAATTTGTTTCCAAGATGTCTAGAATTGCTAGCAAATCTGGAATTTTCGGCCATCTTATCATCAACGAATTTGGGTTGTCACATGTCTATATCTTTAACTGTATATTCCACAATCGCTGGCTTGAACCCTAATTTTGCTTCAAAATATTTTGTCAAAACTGACTTTCAATTATCCCTGGAAGCAATAGAGCAAGCATTCTCTAGAAATTTATTGATATCTCGTACTGCACTAAATATTGCTTATTAAAAGACTGGAATCCTAGCATTCATTCAACTATTCTTCTCTAAACTATGCTAACAACATTTTCAACATTTTCAACAGATGAACCCGGGCAATTTTATTTTTTTTGGAAGTGCCTCAAGATCATGGACAACGTACCAAAGGAGTCTCTTCTGGTCTTATCACTCAGTGCATCAACATCCTTTTCAAGACAATCTGCTACATGGCTCAACGCAACATTACAAGGCTCTAGAAAAATCTGCACCCCTTCATTGGATATAAAATCTACAGTCCTCGCAAGCAGAATCAAAAGAACTTCGATAATAGTAGGCGACAACTTTTGTGGTGTAGAAAGAACTTCAACCGACTTCTTGTATCCATCTCCATACGAGGTATGACCGAAAAAATTCATCAAATGGGCAAGCAAATAGTACACATTAGGCGGTCTACACTGCTCACAATCGCAAACATCAACTTCTATCACTTGAATTTTTTGACGAGCACAATGCCATTCTCCATTCTTTTGCTTGACGGGGGTCCCTAGGAAAGGTTTTTCATAATTTGATTTCCCTGACGAAGTTACCATAGCCATAGGCACTGCAGTCTTGTCTCATGTGAAATATGATGTGGGATGTGTACAATGATATCATGACATAGTATTTTGATCCAATGAAGATAGTCACAATGAACTGTTCCATCCTGCTGAGCCTGAGTTGCATTCTTGTTTTCTCCAACAAATTCCCTATCTCCTGTAACGCATCACTAATATATCATAAATATATGCACAACATCTTCAGACTCGGCTTGCTCATGATTGAATTCACATCTAGCAACTGGGCTAACATACAAATCTTTGACACCTGTGACTTTGAAACCTGTAGATCGATGCAAATCCATCTGTTCGTAGATCTCTTGGTGATCAGATGTTTTCCATAAAGACTTATCAAATACTTACAAATCCAGTTTTTCTTTCATTATATCAAACCTTGACACCTGTATATACGTGGACTCAACTTATCGACTTGGCTGTTAGTGAAATAAAACTCACTATTTACAAAATTGGCATCCGTGTCAATCATTACATGATACACTTACAAAAATTGATAACCGACACGTGTCGATGAAGTGGATAGGATAGGAGCTCCTAGTTTATGATTTAACTCAGTGTTGGGTTTTATGTGATTCTGTAGCATATCATAAGAATCGGGCTTGTGCCTATAGTTTGACTCGAGATTAGGCTTTGAGGACTCAGCTTTGGCTTGGGCCTTATATGTTGACTCATAACTTAGGGATTAGACAACTCATAGGCTAGCTTTAGTATAATGACAAGTGTCTTTAAAAATTAAAGCTTGACTCGTGGCTTAATGTATAGCTCGATTCATGAATTTATCTTTGGAAAATTTTATGAAGACATACAAGGAATGACATTTATTTGTATCTTTTGTATTGCAGGTTGAGAAGCTTAGAGGTAAAGCAATCTCAGGCAAGAGATTTTCGAAGGGTGAGAGGGAAAATGAGTCTTACAGAGAGATAGAGAGATAAAAACGCTCTCAATTTACCAGTTCATTTTGATCACTAATAGGACCTGTGTGGCCTGTAAAAGACTGTAAAGCCATATTTACACCAATTTTCTGTTGTAATCCACCTTTCCCAAGAAAGACTGCTACCTATTTCTTATCTGAAATGGTTTTCATGATTCCTATTTTTTATTGTGCATCTAGATGAACCAAATCTCAAAACCTTATGATCTTTGTGACTGCTCTCCAAGGATCTTTGCATCTTTAGAAACCAACCTCGAAAGAATTGGTTGAGAAAAAGTCAAATCTGGGCAAAAATACAACCTTGTTGTCATGTAACAGGTTTCACCAGCTAATTTTCCCTGAATCTGCCCCTTTATCTGGTGAAAAGGAAAGATTTCAACAGCTAGCTAGTGGGTTTCAAAACCAATAAGCTGGTGAAAACCCAGAAAAACTGCCTTGGGAAAAAATCAAATTTCTCTGAATCTGTAATAAACACCTGAGAGTTTGATGGATGAATCAAGGTTGACTGAGTAGCCGCAGCATCGAGGGATGATCTAGATCGAGCCATTAAGCATGAAAAGGGAGTCTCTTTGCCTAATTAAGAAAATTGAAAGTAATCTACTTGCTCAAAGAAAAGAGCTTATTCTTCTATCAATCCCTACACTAACCAGTAGAGGCAGATTGATCAAGTAAAACTAAATTTCCAAAGCAGCTAAGAAAGTAATTGACTTGCTAATATCATATTTGATCTTTTCCCAAAATATAAAAGAAACCATAGATCATGGTAATGCAATTTGAAAAGATGACAAGACCAACCTTCATCTGACAGAAATATTTGGACATTTATGTTGCTTATAGAATCCAAATGATCAACAATAGGGTCTTCAAAATCATTAAAGAATACCTCTTTCAGTTGCTGGTCGAATTGACTGTGTTGCAACCGCTGATTGCCAGCACTGGTCTCAATGATGAATGCAAATTGTTCTTCTTCTATCAAAGAAGAATGCAAGCTCAACTGTTGATCTAAACTTTTCAGCACACTATCTCCCTCTTTGTATCTGCTGTAATTCCCCTTTGTCTGCAGAACTGAAAACTGAGGGCTGCCTTCATCATCTAATCTCTGATCATCTCATTGCTCATCATATTCATCTTTATCATTTGACGTTGACATGTAAAGTACATAAGGGGAAATATAATCCTCTGGTTGTCCTTCTTGGAGATTAGATGTTTTCTGAAAATCTTGTTCCTCATGGTTGGGACAACTTCCCTTGGTTTGTAAATTCTGAAGCTGAGAGTTGCCTTTACTGATCTCAATGTTGCATGTAGGCAGCTCAACCTTTGTTGTAGATCCAAAACTTTCAATTTCTGATCTATCAATTTGCTTATCATCTTTAAAGTTTTCAAAGGGAACAATTTTATCTGCATAACAATCTAAGATAGTGGATGCATTTGGTATATTGTTTAAAGCATCACTAGGGTTATCATAGTGTGGATCATTGATCTCTTGATCATGATGAAGAGTATATTCTATTGCAGCAAAGTCTTCACGAATGTTGGGATCTTTATACAGCAAATTGAACTTGTGACAACATTTAGGAAATAGAAAGTCATCTGAAAATATGCCTTTACAAAACACATGGAAAGCAACATGAAAATCAGCTAAAGAGTTGATACTAGTAATAGGCAGATACCAGTACTAATCACAAGCAATCCCTTCTAATGAAAAACAAAATAGCTAGATTTGAACGTCCTCATGCACAACTTGCAACCGATGCATGTAATCATGAAAGTCCAACAAATGTTCAGCTAGCACTTCCCACTCTTCTCCTCGAAATCTGGGAAGACCGTTTTCCCATTCATCTCTACTAGGTACTTGATTAGGGAAACCAACAATTTTTGAAAAATCACAGAATGCATACCTCTTAGCAAAGATCTGGTTCATGTCATACCAGTGGAATCACCAACAATTTTCTGAACAATGGAGTCACCACTGAATTCGTCCTTCATGGAGTCGCCAGATAGATAATTACAACCAAATGATGTCCAAGCTTTGTCTATCATCAAAGCTGGATCTTGTCGTCTCCCAAGGAAGCTGGGCTTCAATCTCCTCTCCCCGGCAACGACGCCAATTTGTTATCACTCCAAGAAACTCCTTAGGATTGTAGGCTAAGAATGCTTGGTAACTTAATAAATTTAATAATCAAAGTATGTGTGGAACAATGGGATAACTGAGAAGGCTAAGAAAAAGACAACTTGTTATGCATCTAAATAAACCAGTGCTTTGAGAGACCAGACATCAGTTACAGTAGATAAAAATGTGTGAAGAATACCATTCAAGATAACCAAGTACAAGAGATGTAGGGTCATACAAGACAGTGAAGAAACATCTAATTCATATTCATGAGCTATACCAGAAGATAACAATTATGAAGAACTAAGCTGAACAGAATTAAATAACAGAGTAGTGGAGTATATGAAAAGACCGATATATAATAACCAAAGAAGATTGTGATTCATATAGCATAACAGAGTCAAAATACATAGCCAAAGTATCCAGGATTGAACCCTTTGTCTGTCTTAAGTCTGTAGCTTTATAGATTTACATCACAGTTCTTGGATCCTAAAACAATGGATCTGATATTCTAAAAATAGAAAGTAAACTATATTTACAAAAAACTAGGAAGAGATCCTCAAGATGAGGTCAATCCATATCTAAGAGTAGTAGATTGTTGATGAAGTGCAGTTTAGCCTCGCAAGGCTGTTTGATTTGGTCCTCCAAAGATAAAATTTGAATTTGGTGAAGTGTGCAAAAACCCTAATATTCTGCCTTTGAAAAAGATGCCAAATGTAGTTGAAAAAACTCTTTTTGACCTTATCCCTCAAAACTAGCCTTTGAATTAGACTTGATAATTCAACACATGTCTATTTGAAGTGGTTTCAAACCATTCAAACTCAAAAAATCCCGATCTGGGAAAAAATTTGGTTATTCTGGCCGTGACAAGTTTTCACCAGCTAATTTACCCGAAAATTTGCTCCTTAACTGGTGAAAGGCGGAGCTTTCACCAGCTAACTAGTAAAATTCAAGATGGGTTAGCTGGTGAAAGTGCAGATTTTTTTAAAATCAAATTTCTCAATCATGGAGAGTCTTTTTTACATGCTTGAATAGTCGATCGACATCTAGAAATCCTAAGCTTTCCAATGGTGCTTTCAAATCTGCATTTGGAGCTCGGGAAGCTAGTCAAATTTTCCCTACAAGATTAGGCATCACTCTTTAAAAAATGCTAGTGCATTTTTTATTGCTAACACAAGGCATCCTCAAATACATGAAAGTTGCCCAAGGGGTGGTAAAGGCAGTCTTAATTTGGTCCTCTTTCTTTCCTAAGACTCAGTTATACCCAGAAAATCCATCTAACATATTATACATCATCCTTGCACCAATGACTCTTTGTAGCAAATGTTCCATGTTTAGGAAAGGATAATTGTCTTTAAGAGATAGTTGTTTAAGGTTCCTAATGTCCACATATAATTGTATATCTCCACTCTTCTTTCGAATGAAAACTAATTTATCCATCCGGGAAGAATACCTAATGGGAGCTATGATATTTCCATCAACCATTTTTTGAAGTTCCTTTGGGATTAGGGGAGCTAACATAGGATTAATGTGTCTTAGATTTTGTCTAAATAGTTTGTCTCCCTCCTTGAGAGGAATGGCATGTTGGATAATTTCTCCCTTATAGGCCTTTCAATTGTCCTGTGACCAAGCAAAGACATCTTTATATTCTCGGATAAGGCTTACTATGTTTTCTCTTTCATTCGGAGTGTTTCCCTTTGGACTGTTTTGATCATCCTAGGATTATTCTCTGAACCAAGATTATACTCAAAGGATTCATCAGATTGATCAATGATAGATTTCCCCTTATACATATCATGCTTATCAAACATTCTTTCTAAAGGAATGAATTCATTGGGAAGAGTGTAATTTGGCAAGTTTTCAACTCTCAAAATCATGGATTCAGCCAGGAAATTAACTTGGTTGTTTGAAAAATCATTACTTCTTTGCAAGAAACAAAGGATTTGAGCATCATCATTAAAAATTTTCCAATGCTCAAGGTTAACGGGGATATATATTCTAAAGAGAACTTCCATTTTCCATCGGTCATGAAGCATTTATTCACATGGTTGTAAAGTAGCCACAGATACATCTAAAGAATCCACAACATTGTTTTTCTCTCTTGGGACGACCTCAATTGAAAATGTGTCAAAAAGTTATATGGTATCCCAAACTGAATTCCTATATCTCCTCAAATTTTCATTTTTATCATAAATTTCCCTCTTTATATGGTAGACAACCAAGTCAAAATCCCCTACAACTCTTAAGCACTTAATTTTCCTATTAAGGGATAAATCCAATCATATCATTAAGGCTTCATAATCAAAAATATTATTTGTATAATTAAACTCAATCCTATAAGAGAAAAAAGTGGCCTCATTGAAAGGAGATATAAGGACAATTCCAACACTAAACCTTGAGCTAGTGTTATAGGGTTAGTTATGGTGCAAAAGTTACCAATCATTTCATTTAGATATGTTATGCCACTTGCAAGTTTTTTGGGATCTTCAACTTGGTACCCCATGACGGATTCTCTATAAAGGGTGAAAAATCCCCTTCAAGAGTTAGGATGGTAACATAGGAAAAATCCATTTGAAGGATACCACCCAAGGTTTCAACCCACTTCCTATACAAAAACATCCCCCAAGCATCAGGCACATCAATCACTACAAAATCCATTAGAAGGGATATATCTAGGTAGGTGGGCAGGATAACCTTGAGGTCCTTAATGAGACCAAAAACAAGAATATCCCTTGAGTTATTACCACACACATTCCTATAAGGCCTTCTAACTTTTAAGTTAAGCTGATTCATAAATTTTAGAGACATAACATTAGTAGAAGAACCTGAATCAAACATGCAATTGTGGAGGAGGAGATCATTTACCACTAAAGTGATGAAGAAATGTGCATTCCCTCCATTATTTTCATAATTTATGGCATGAAGGATCGCAGGGGGATCTTTAGGCTCGTCCTAGAGATGAAAAGTTTCTTCAATTTTGGCCTTTTTTGAAGGGGTAGGGATATTAGGTTTGGTCAAGGCAATGTTCAGTTTCAGGTCCCTATCATTTTTGTGGAATGTTGACAGAATAGGGTCAGTTCATCCATTAGAAGGTTTGGCATTTTTGAGCTTTTCCTCATACTCTTTATTTATATTATTCAAAATTTCTAACTTGGCCTTCCTAGTGGCCTTGGCATTTTTGAGCTCCCATTTCTCTCTAATAATGGAAAAGGTTGCTTGTGATGACACATCATAGGCATGATCTAATTCCTTAGTCCAAATCATACATCCCGAGGTATTAATGTTGTTAAGGTCTTGCTTGTAAATATCATATTCTTTACCAAGCACATAAATTTTGTTCATAGGCATTTCTTGAGCTTGCTTGATTTGTCTAAGCCTTTGTTCTAGCACATTAATATTTTCATCGCTTGTTTTCTAAGGAAAATCATTTAACTTGGAAGTGATTAAATGGTTTTCCATATCAAATGCCCATTTTTGGGCTTCCAGTAGGGTTTTGGGAGACTTGTCTCTCAAAATGATACCAAATTGTCCTTCAAAGGCATGAACATAGTGTAGTATAATTGCCCAATCCTTTGGCCGAAGGTCCTTGGGAAAATATTTTATTAGAGCATCAAACCTTACATTAAATTCACTAATAGGATCTTCTTCCATTCTTTTGATATAGTAGAATTGTGATAAGGGAAATTTACCATATTTCTTGATATCCCACCTTTTTAGGAAGGCATTTCGAAGTGCTTTCCAAGTTTTGATGCCTTTACTTGGAAGGTTGTTGTGACATGACCTAGAATCGCTTGTTAATGAGGATGGGAACATTCTCATGACAACATCTTCATGCTGGTATTGGACATCGTCGAGGCCCAAGGCATCATAGAATAAAGATAAATGTTCTTTGGTAGAGATCTCATTATGATTTGAAAATTTATTCAACCACCTATCAACATCATTAGGTAGATCATGGGGAAAACCTTGAATCCCGATCATGTATAAGGGTTTAAATACATTTTACACCCATGGTTGAAGATCCATTTTGTATATAGGAGGATTGCTAGGATACCTTGTTCTTTGGGTTCACATAGGAGGAGTCGTTAGATGACCTTGTTAAGAAAGGATCACCATGATGAGATAAAGGGATTCTACCCTCAATGGAGTCATCATGTAAGCTAGGTAAGAAATTTTTTGGAGACAAGATTATCAAGAAAGTATCGTAGGAAGAATGACTCAATTCTCCCTGGAAACGACGCCAAAATGTTATCACAATATATAACACTTATGCAAATCCTTCACAAGATGATAAACTAGTGTAGCATACATATGTACTTGGCCAAAAAACCTATGGATATTGAGTTTCCATAGTCTGTGCTTCCCATCACTGTAATTGAAGTAGTTTTTAAGATCTCACAAGTAAACAATATATAGATATAGTGACTAAGGCACCCCCTTGGGTGGGGGTGGGGGGGGTACACCCACCTTGCGCAACTTTGGAAAGGAGATAATTCGTGAAACTACGCCACTATTTGTTTTTTTTTCATCAATTTGTTGATCTTCACACCCTGAATCAAGACCTTTGGGTGAGATTCAGTAGCATGAACTACTACAGAAGCTCACCTTAGACAAGGAAAGAAGTTGTAAAGGATTTTAAAGCACTTTATTTTCTTTAAAGTGCCATTGTCATCTAGGAAAGTATCTCCCTTATTTTAGTGGTGGATAAGGATCCAACAAGGGAGGCTTCCCTAGAAACCTCGAGGGATCCTATAGCAAGCTAAGGGTAAGTATACAACCCCCTATATTGGTTGCTTGAATAGCTAGGGTTGAGTTAAGGGAAAGGTCAAAATGAGTAAGATAAGATAATTAATTATGTGAATGTGTAAAGTGTTATTAAGATAATTAAGGATGTTATCTAAGGTAAGACAATGAATTAAATGCCTTGAAACACTAGATATCAAGAGAAAAAATAAAATTGGAATAAATTTGCAAAGAAATACTAGATATTTTAGAATGTGACAAGTTTATAACAACAACAATGTATTGGATTTAAAATCAACAATAAAGTGAATGAATATGTGCCAAATAACAATAAAAATACTTGTAAACCATTCACCAATGATCACATGAAATAAAGAGCATGAAACTATGTTAGTTGATTGCAATATGATAATTCCTAGTGGTTGAAAATGCAATTATTGCAGCAATGACAATCTTATAGATGATTTCAATCAAATAATGCAAGATCTGAAAGCTAACACAAATAGTTGGGAGAGAGGGAGAGAGCTGAACTGTGGTTTATATCACTTGCAAATGAGAAAGACTAGTGTAATCTTGAATCCTTGGGAATATGGAGTCAATGCAATACCTTCAATGGAGGCTAAAGGAAAGAGAAGACTTGAATACCAAACCCTAGTATTATCCACTCATAAGCCTAGGTCAAACCTTCTAGGAAAAAAACCTTAGAGTTAGTCCTCTTATAAACCCTAGGGGTTTTCCTACTTCTTCTCTAGCATATAGCAGAGATACCAAGTGGAACTTGGTCAAACCATAGATTTTATCCTCTCATAAACCCTAGACTTCAACCTCAAGGCCAAGGTTAGAGGGGTATGCAATTATAATCCCTAACTTGACCTTGTGTGCTTTGACAAAATTAATATGGACACAAAAAGGGAAGGAGATAAACAATCTTAATCCTTCCTTAGGGTTTCTACAAAATTATTCAAGGAGACAAAGATAATGTGCAACTATTACCAATCTAATAAAGCACACACTAAAACATACTAATATAAAACACGTAAACTTGGAAAGAGAACTAACTAGCCAAGTCTATATGCATGAGGAAACCCTAGTTTCATGAAAATCCATCAAACAAGAGAAATCATCCACAATATCACTCCAAAAGTGTGCATAATATCTTCATGACGAGAAAAGAAGTTAAGAAGAAAAGTAGTAATGGTTCTCCACAAGTGGTTGTTGGTCACTATAATTGCTTAATTAATTCAAACAATCAAGTGATACATAAATTGTCAACCCAGGGAAGTCTGTTTATTTCAAAGATAGACACGCACTATATATGCTCAATTCCAAAAGAAACTTAGAGTTGTAGTAAAGGAAACTATATTAATCACACTTGCCTTGAATGAACTGAAGTTCTGACTTAAATTACAGGAAAGCAACCTACCTATTGCAGATCTTAAAGATTAATCTAAAGAATCCTAGATTACATTAAAATAACATTTGCAACAGGAAAGAACAACTATTCTGTAACCGGAGAATAAGACCCTTACTCCCAAGCAGAGACTTCAGCACCTTATTTCTAATTAACACTCTTTCATGAAAACAGTAATGCAGAGAAGGCTAACTCTATCTAGTAGAGAACAGGGTCATCTAATTCCTTCCCTTCTAAGCAGGAACCCTTAGCCCTATTTCTGATTAGCACATTTGCAGAAATAATTGAAATCTACAGAGAACAGGACATTCTGATCCCTTCTTTTCTAAGCAGGAACCCTTAACCCAGTCTCTGGCTAGAACACTTGCAGAAATAATTGAAATCTATAGAGAACAGGACATTCTGATGCCTTCCTTTCTAACAAGAACCCTTAACCCAGTCTCTGGCTAGCACACTTGCAGAAATAATTGAAATCTACAGAGAATGGGGCATTATGATCCCTTCCTTTCTAAGAAGGAACCTTTAACCCAGTCTCTGGCTAGCACACTTGCAGAAATAATTGAAATCTACAGAGAACAGGACATTCTGATCCCTTCTTTTCTAAGCAGGAACCCTTAACCCAGTCTCTGGCTAGCCTCTTAAAATCATCACACAAGATTGATAATAAAAAGGATTACGAACTTTGTGAAAATAATGTAACATTCAATAAACTAAAGTTCTTAACAGAGTTCAGTAGTGTTTCAGCAAAACAGAATTCATTAAAAGTAGTGTTTCAACAGATGAAAGTTAATCAAGGCATAAACAGAAATTACACTAACACACTCTAAAACTAACGGGTGAATCTTGTGAAGAAGGTGGGCCCTCCCTTCTCACAAGATTCCCCTGAAACGAGAAGGCTAGAGAAGGATACTCAAAGCAGTCTTTTATTCATCTATCAAAATATCATATTACAATCTGGAAATGAAATATGTCCCTCTCTCTGAAGCTTTCTCAATACATAAAACTTCGCTTTTTCGAATGATGATTTCCTCTTATTTAAAGAGGGAACCCCTTCGATACAATTGATCAAAAATTACAATGTGTATCTGAGTCCTATTCTTAGTCAGATCAACTTTCTAAACCTGAATAGGATGTCCAAGTCTCACGCAACAGAATGCTATTACAGGTGTTGAATGAGATATTGTTGTTACGGCTGGAGTAACAGCTTCTTCTCGTTGTTGCTAATGTTGTTTCAGCATCGCAAATCACGGGTTGTTTCAGCCACTTGAATTGCGCTCTTGACTATGTCAACATTCTTATGGTTGGTGCTTAGAGTTGTTGTTGACCGATGATTGTGTAACGGCTTCCTTTGTGTTTCAGCATCGTCGGTCATGGCGGCTTCCTCTGTGTTTCAGCATCTGCGGCTCTGGACTATGTAGCAACTCTGTGTTTTAGCATCGTCGATCTTGGGCAGCTTACTCTGTGTTTCAGCATTTGCGACTCTGGATTGTGTAACAGCTCTGTGTTTCAGCATCTGCGACCCTGGACTGTGTAACATCTCTGTGTTTTAGCAACAGGCCTCAAATGCTAATCTACAGTTTGAACACTTATACATTTCTAATCAATGGTTAAGTACGAGAGTGATGTAAAATATTATGCAAAATAGATTAAACGTATAGTAATGAGAAGGGACGTTATATACCTTTGGGATGATCAGATGAGGTGATAATATGAGTTTAAATATACGTGATCAAGAGTGAAATAGTGGCAAAAAGTATAGGCAAAAAGGTACATTGTGTGGTCCTAACATCCCCCCCAACTCAAGGTGTTGCGTGTCCTCAGGCAACTCACTCTGAATTAGAGTCTAGATACCGACTCTGAGCATGTAAGTTACTCAAGAAGTAACTGTGGGAGGTACTGTCCGTTGGCGTTCTGAAACCTTGGACCTGCTGTAATCTTTGCCATGCTGTTGTTTCTGCCTTCTTAGGCAGCTTATAACTAATTTGATACATTTCTATTGGCAACCAGAGGATGGGAAAATAAAATTGGTACCCTATCTAGTTTTTAGCACAATGCCGAACACACTGGACGTAGTTAGGTATCATGGAAATTGCTACCTCTAGGTTGGCAGGGCCAAAAGGATTGTGTTCTTGTCTCTTCTCCGTGGATTGCTGCCAAAACAGGTTATTTTCCTGGAGGGCATGAATATCTATGGATCTGATGATGTGTTGACAATCCTGGAGCACTTCTGATTGTAGCTGCTGAACATGCTCAGTCACCCCTGGTTATTTTAAGAACACATAATATTCTATGATAAAGGTAGCTGCCTTCTGTGGTTCTAGTCTTATCCAGAGGAGGTGATTATCTTCATTGTGCTTAGCAGCCAAAAAGTCATCTTGCCACAAAATCTGATTATAGAGAAAGGAAGTGAATGCTCGAATTTGGATGTCCCCAACAAGGGGATTTATGTTTAGTAGCATGTTCTTGGGAATGGCCTCATTATGAAAGTATGCCTCACAGAGGAGGTGTTGATCCCTAGTAGAGGTTGCTACAAAAGTTTTGACAAAATCTGTTGGGTGTAGTACTGCATGGGGTTTACCTTCTATAATGGATTTGATCTGAAACCATGTGAGTCGCTCCATAAGGAATAAGGAGTAGTTGCAAGATGGATTTCTTGTGGCCAATAGCTTATGTACCAAATCAAATACCAGGGCCAATCTGCCTTTCAATTCTTTTTTCTACTTCTTAAGGTCACGAGCTTCCTGGCGTGTCTATTCTAATGCTTCCCAATTTGAGTAAGTATGATTTATCCAGATTTGTCTGTGCACTTGCAGGTTTTTGTCCTGTGTTTCAGCATACTCTTTCTTCCATTTTTGTATTGTTTCCTACTCATCCCATAGCTGAGTTTGTGTTTCAGCATTGGAAGTAGTGGGATGAGGTAAGGTTTGAGTAGATTGTTCTCTAAAAGTGGAGAGATTGATCTGGTTGGGAGGTGTAAATTCCTCCATAGGCATTTTCTGTACAGCCTTGTTGACAAAGTTAGGGGCTTCTTTTGTTGCAATGCAGGGCTCAGTCTTGAGCTTGGGAGGGCCTGCTGGTTCTTGTGTTTCAGTAGGTTCTTCCTTGACTACAAAAGGTGAAGGAGTAGGGGCTACTCCTGGCACTGGGACTTGAATTACCTTATACCCTACTTGATAGTAAATATCCCCACATTGGCAACACATATATTATTTACACAGGCTCTCTGTAGTTTCCTCTAACAAGGTTGCTATACGGGCTAAGGTGTACAAATTTAGTTCCTTTTCATATGCATCCTTTGCCCTGGC